>OU900107.1:4255070-4353244 GCA_918026865.1 Phyllotreta striolata
ATTTTTTTTTAAACTTTGTCACTTTTTTACTTTCTTCATTTTTCCACGTTTTCTCACTTATTGCCATGTTTTTTTCACTTTTTCCGTGTTTCACTTTTTCCGTGTTTTTTCCACTTATTTACACGTTTTTTCACTTTTTGCCAAGTTTTTCCACTTTTTCCATAATTTTTCATTTTTTGCCATGTTTTTCAAATTTGCCATGTTTTTATTGCCATGTTTTTATTGCCATGTTTTTATTGCCATGTTTTTCACTTTTTCCGTGTGTTTCTTAATTTTTTCATGTTTTTCTACTTTTTCTATCTTTCGTTTATTCATACTTTTCCATGTTTTTCCATTTATTCCATGTTTTCCGCTTTTTTACATTTTTTCTGTTTTCCTACTCTTGGCCATGTTTTTTCATGTTTTTCACTTTTTTCATTTTTTTTTTCATTTTTTTTTCATTTTTTCCACCTTATTCATAATTTTTCCATGTTTTTTTACTGTTTGCCATACTTTTTTTCCACATTTTTTTTGCATTCACCCCACTTTTTCTTGTTTTTCACTTTTTCCATGTTATTTCTATTTTTTACATAATTTTTTCATGTTTTTCCACTTTTTCTGTCTTTCGTTTATTCATGTTTTTCCATGTTTCTTAATTTTTTGTCACTTTTTCACTGTTTGCCATATTTTTCCACTTTTTTCATTTTTTCCATTTTTCCACTTTTTCCATGTTTTTCACATTTTTTCACATTTTTTTACATTTTTTCACATTTTTCCACTTGTTTCCACTTGTTTCCACATTTTTCTACTTTATTAACATTTTCTCCCAATTTCCAGGCGCCTTCTGCCTCTCCCGAGGCCTCGTCCTCACGCCGAAAAAGCCGGCAGCTACCTCACCACCGCCACGCCCGCCATCATCGACAAAATCCAACCGAACCCCGCCGGTACCACTCTCCCGCCCCTCTCACCAGAACCGTGCGAGCCGCCGAAACCGCCACCGGCACCGCCGCCAAACTCACCGGCTATCTCTCCCGCCGCGTCGCCGCCGCCACCGTCCGCCTGGGGCGGTACCTGGCCCCGCACGTCCAACGGGGCGGTACCCGCCTGCTCGTCGGCGCCTTCAACCTACCCGAAGATCGAGCCTCCGATCGAATCAAGGGCGTCCTGACGGTGGCGGCGGGGGCGGTCGAAGGGTTCTCGACGGTGTACCGAGGCTTGGAGACGTCGGCGGCGGTGTTGGGTACCAGTTTGAAGGCCAACACGGTGAGGATCGTCGAGCACAAGTACGGGTACCCGGCCGGTACCTTGGCGGGCGATACGCTGTCGACGGTGGGGAACGTTTATAATATAGCGCAGAGCGCTAGGATTATCACGCCCGGGGGGTTGGTCAAACGTACGGGGGTGGGGGTGATAGAGGGTTATACGAGTACCGGTCGAGCGGGTATCGGTGGTACTAGTGGTACCGGTGGTATTGGTGCTGGTACTAGCGGTACTGGTTCTGGTAGTATTGGTACTGGTGGTACTGGTTTTGGTGGTACTGATATTACTGGTTCTGGTGGTACTGGTACTAGTGGTGCTGGTACTAGTGGTATTGGTACTGGTGGTACTGGTAGTACTGGTTCTGGTAGTACTGGTTCTGGTGGTACTGGTTCTGGTGGTACTGGTTCTGGTGGTATTGGTACTGGTGGTACTGGTTTTGGTGGTACTGGTACTAGCGGTGGTACTGGTAGTGGTGGTACCGATGTTAAAGGAAAAGATGGCGATAAAAAAGTACGTGAGAAAAATCCGGAAAAAGATGATGATGAAAATATCCAGGAGTATACAGGAAAAAAATAAACGAGTTTCTTTTTTTTTTATATTGTTAAATTATATTTATTATTATTATTATTATTATTATTATTTACTGTGATATATTTATACTATATTATAAATATTGTGGGTATTTTTGAGGAGTATATATTTTTTTTTATAATAAAAGGTTGTTGTTGGTTGGTTGGTGATAGAGATTAAATTATATTTGATGGATCGAAATGTGTTTTTATTAATTTAATTAATTTTTAATAATTCTAAATAAATATGTAGGTACTAATATCAATCATTTAGAACTGATTAGAACCATTTAGAACGCTCCAGAATTATTTAGAATGCTCCAGAATCATTTAGAACTCTCAAGGCTAATTTAAATTATTCAGAACTGTCTGGAAGAATTTAGAACTATCTAGAACCATTTAGAGCGTATCATATTTATTTAGAACTCTCCTGACTCATTAAGAATCCTCCAGAATCATCGAGAACTGTCTGGAAGAATTTAGAACGCTCCATCATCATTTAGAACTTTCCAGACTCGTTTTAAAACGCCGCAAAATCATCGAGAACTGTCTGGAAGAATTTCGGACGCTCCATCATCATTTAGAACTGAGTAGAACGCTCTAGAGTGATTTAGAACTGTCCAGAACCATTCAGAACTCAGTTGAACGCTCCAGAATCATTTACAACTGACTAGAACCATTTAGAACGCTCCATATAGTCATTTAGAACGTTTCAAACTCGTTTAGAACTGACTAAAACGCCTCAAAATGATTTAGAACTGTCCAGAATCATTTAGAACGCTCCAAAGCAAGACAAGAAAATCACTGGGAAAGTCCCAAAAATATAACAAATTATAGTCAAAACCTGTCAAAACTACAAAGATCAGAATTTTGAGACTAACGATTTGGCAACAACGCATCGGCATTTTAACCACACAAATCATTCTGGATCGATTCAGTCAGTTCTGAATGATTCCGGATAGTTCTGAATAATTTTGTAGTGTTCAAAATCGTTCTAGACAGTTCTAAAGGATTCAGGTAGAGAACTTTTTATCCAACCCTCGTAGAACGCAAAAAATTAAAACAAAAAAAAAACATTTCGATAAGACCCTTTTACTATTAATTCATTCAGGGCTACTCATAAATAAATAACGAATCATCTGATAACCGATAATGATAAAAATATTAATAAAATAATTGATTAATTAAATTTTCCTACCGCCTTATCAACCTCTAATTAGATTTCCCTTATTTAATTATATATTTAATTAATTAGTAAACCGGTTCAGTCGGTTTTCAGTTCTCGATATGGAGAAAATGATATCCCAATTCATAGAACAGGTAAGATTCGGAATTTAATCCTTTTGACTACGAGATAACTCGTAGTTAATTCGCGTTCCGGTCCGGGACGCCACGCTACGAGATAATTCGTAGTAATACTAATTATAGTTATAATTGAGCCACCCCCTTTTCTCGGACCGGAATTTTCGAATTATATCCTTTTTTCTATGTTTTTACACTTTTTGCCATATTTTCCAATTTTCTATGTTTCTTTCCGTATTTTGCACTTTTGCCAGTTTTTCTGTTTTTACACTTTTTCCATATTTTGTCACTTTTTATATGGTTCATTTTTTGCAATGTTTTTCCTTATGTTTTCTTGTATGTATTTTTTCTTATGTTTTCCATTTATATCCATTCATTCCATATTTCATTAATGTTTTCTACTTTCTGCATATTGTTTCATTTATTCCATCATTTCCACTTTTAAAATGCTTTTCCACTTTTTCCATATTTTTTCCATTTATTCCATGTGTTCCACTTTTTTACATTTTTTCTGTTTTCCACTTTTTTCATGTTTTTCCACTTTCTTCACGCTTTTGCATGTTTTGCACGTTGTTTCTCTTCTTTCCATATGCTCCTTTTTTTTTGCATGTTTTTTCACTTTTCCATGTTATTTCCACTTTTAGACATTTTTTCCATTTATTCTCCACTTTTTCCAAGTTTTGATATTGACGCATTTTTCATATTTATCCATATTTATCCATATTTATCCACATTTTTCATTTTTACATTTTTTCTGTTTTTCTACTTTTTGCCATGTTTGCCATGTTTGCCACCTTTTCCATGTTTTTTTTTCTCACTTCTTCCATGTTTTTCCACTTTTTCCTTTTTTTTTTCTCTATTTTCCCATGTTTTTTAAATTTTTCCACCTTTTTAAATTTTTTCCATGTTTTTTGCCATCGCTCACCGGCCCGGGACGCCACGCTACGAGTTATCTCGTAGTAATGTTAATCGCGAATCGTCGTAAATATTAATATTTACATTTTCTTCGTCTATAAAAATATTCCAGGTGGAAATTCTGATGCAAATCCAACGAATCAAAATCACCCGATCGGAATGTTCCAGTCAAAAATACATTTGGTTGTGTAACAAAAAAGTTCCATCGGAGATTCTCTCTTTTAAAAATGAATACAAAATTCGACAAGCCCTTTTGAAAGTAAGTCAATATTGATGGCAACATCGCGATAAATGCGACGTTGCCAAGTCTACGTTGATTTCTACGTTTAGATCTAAAGAGGTGGCTTTGAAACTATTTAGGACTATTTTAGAACTATTTAGAACTATCTAGAATCATTTCGAACCATTTTAGAACTAACCAAGTGCATTTTGAAACTATTCAGGAAGATTTTAGAACTATTTAGAACTATCTAGAATCATTCCGAACCATTCTAGAACTAACTATGTGCATTTTGTCATATTTGCCACGTGTTTTACATAACTAGGAATGAATTTACAACGTTGCCAAACGTTTAAATATTTCAGATAAACGGGGAAGAACAAATCAAAATGTTGAGAAAATTGACGAAATGGCTTGGAGAAAATCCCGACGTCGACGTCGCGACGGTGCCCGAAACGACGCTCAATCTAATCGAAAGAGCCTCTTTCGAGAGCCTTTTGAGAGAAACGAATTTGCGCAGGACGAACAGCTTCAGAAGAAGCCTGAGAAGGTTCTCACGAAGGATTTCCCTAATTGGGAATCCCACCAGATCGGTGTCCTTTAAGGAGCAACCGGTGGTTTACAGATTTTCAAATTGATCCGCCATTTTGTCGTTATAATTCTTCTTAATAAAATGGCGTCACGTCATGTAAAAGATAAATTAAAATGAGATAATAACGATAAGATAATTAAGATAAGGTTCACTCGCAGGATCTCCCGGTGGGTGCTCTTTACAGATTCTCCAATTCATCCGCCATTTTGTCGTTATCCTTTTTCTTCGCAAAATGGCGTCACGTCGTGTAAAAGATAATTGAAGATAATATAATAAAGATAAGATAATTAAGATAATGTTCTCTAGAAGGATATCTGGGGGGGCTCTTTAGAATTTTCAAATTGATCCGCCATTTTGTCGTTGTCGTTCTTCTATACAAAATGGCGATCCGTCGTGTAAATGATAAATTAATGAGATAATAATGTTAAGATAAGGTTCTCTAGAAGGATCTTCGGGGGAGCTCTTTACAGATTCTCCAATTTATCCGCCATTTTGTAGTTATCGTTCTTCTTAACAAAATGGCGTCCCGTCGTGTAAAAGTTAATTTAAGATAAGATAATTAAGATAAGATTATCTCGAAGGATCTTCGGGGGAGCTCTTTACAGATTCTCCAATTTATCCGCCATTTTGTCGTAATCCTTCTTTTTCACAAAATGGCGTCGAGTAAAAAATAAAATTTTGCGAAAGCAAGACGTTTATTAAAATGCAATAATTAAATAATTTATAAACGAAACTTCTTTTAATTTGTATAAAAAGAAAAAGAAGATAAATAATAAAACCGGACGAAATAAACAAATCTACAATCGATCGTACAATATTTTAAAGGTGGCCTTGGAGAATACAGGGTGTCCCAATGAAAAGTAGCCCATTTACGGGTTACTAATCGTTTAAAACGGCTCCAGAATCCGTTTAAAACTTTCTAGAATCATTTAGAACTATCAAAAATCAATTAAAACGTTCCAGAATCATTAAGAACTATCAAAAATCAATTAAAACTTTCTAGAATCATTTAGAACTATCAAAAATCAATTAAAACGTTCCAGAATCATTAAGAACTGTCTACAACCATTTAGAACTGTTCAGATTCACTTAGAACTGTCTAGAATCATTTAGAACGTCCCAGAATAATTTAGAACGTTCCAGAATCATTTTGAACTGTCTAGAATCATTTAGAACTGTCTAGAATCATTTAGAACTGTCTAGAATCATTTAGAACTGTCTAGAATCATTTAGAACTGTCTACAACCATTTAGAACTGTTCAGATTCACTTAGAACTGTCTAGAATCATTTAGAACGTCCCAGAATCATTTTGAACTGTATAGAATCATTTAGAACTGTCTAGAATCGAAAAAGATTTAGGTTTAGTTTTACCGAAACTTTTCTACTTTCCATTGGGACACCCCGTATCATACGAAAACAATTTCTATGTACAGGAAAAAGAGAAAAAAACAAAAAAAAAACAAGAAAAACGAGAACAAAAAAGTGTATTTTATTTTTTTTTTGGATGAGCTATTAGAGGCTTTTTAGAGCGTCTCTCCGTTATCTTATCACACACTTATTAACGTCTAATCGAAAAAGGCACTTAATTAATAATAATAAAAAAAAAATGAAAAATATCTTTTTTTATAATCAAACTGTACAAATAACTACTTTACTGGTCAAAATTAGAGTCAATTTTACATTCAGTCACATTCGGGATTGATTACACAACAACATTTCTTTTTTATTTTATTTTCTTCTTTTTTTTTTGAGTTATTCATGAATTTCCATCGCCGAATTTGAATGACGTAGGCACCGCGTGTTGCGTGAATGTGTAACCTAGAAATAAAAGAAAAAAAATTAATTATTATTATTATTATTATTAAATTATTCGTGTAAATGTAAGGATAGGTTAATAAGTAAAAGACCATTCTTGTTCAATAGTCAATTTTGGAAGATCTGGTGAAATTTCGCTACAAATGGCAACGTTGCTTTATGATATCTATCGGTATAGAAAATTGAGTAAAATTTTGAAAAATCTGATGTAGATTCCCTACAATTGGCAACATTGCTTTGTGATATCTATCGGTATAGAAAATGGAAGTAAATTTTGAATAATCTGGTGAAGTTTTTCTACAATTGGCAACGTTGCTTTATGAAATATATCGTTCTATGGTTTGTGCAAAATAAAGTTCGACACACGTCATAATTGTCGTCATATAGTCATAATATTTTGAGTTTTTTCGAAAAAATTAAACAAAACTTTTTTTTAATAACTCCACAAAAATTCCAATTATCTCGAAAACTGTTCAAGATAGAAAAACGAAATTTTCACCATTTTATAGGAAAAACGTTCTTTTACAATTTTGTAATTTAAATAATTTCGAGAAATCCTTAAATTTCCAAAATATTTCGAGGTTTTTTTCAAAAAAAATACAAAACTTTTCCTTAATAACAACACAAACAACCCCAATTATCTCGAAAACCATTCAAGATAGAAAAACGAAATTTTCACCATTTTGTAGAAAAAATATTCTTTTACAATTTTGTAATTTAAATAATATCGAAAAATCCTCAAATTTCCGAAATATTTCGAGGTTTTTTCAAAAAAAATACACAACTTTTCCTTAATAACAACACAAACAACCCCAATTATCTCGAAAACCATTCAAGATAGAAAAACGAAATTTTCACCATTTTAGAGAAAAAATATTCTTTTACAATTTTGTAATTTAAATAATATCGAAAAAATCCTCAAATTTCCGAAATATTTCGAGGTTTTTTCAAAAAAATTACACAACTTTTTTTTAATAACTCCACAAAAATTCCAATTATCTCGAAAACCATTCAAGATAGAAAAACGAAATTTTCACCATTTTAGAGAAAAAATATTCTTTTACAATTTTGTAATTTAAATAATATCGAAAAATCCTCAAATTTCCGAAATATTTCGAGGTTTTTTCAAAAAAATTACACAACTTTTTTTTAATAACTCCACAAAAATTCCAATTATCTCGAAAACCATTCAAGATAGAAAAACGAAATTTTCACCATTTTAGAGAAAAAATATTCTTTTACAATTTTGTAATTAAAAAATTTCGAAAAATCCTCAAATTTCCGAAATATTTCGAGGTTTTTTCAAAAAAAATACACAACTTTTCCTTAATAACAACACAAACAACCCCAATTATCTCGAAAACCATTCAAGATAGAAAAACGAAATTTTCACCATTTTAGAGAAAAAATATTCTTTTACAATTTTGTAATTTAAATAATATCGAAAAATCCTCAAATTTCCGAAATATTTCGAGGTTTTTTCAAAAAAATTATACAACTTTTTTTTAATAACACAAAAAAACTCCAATTATCTCGAAAACCATTCAAGATAGAAAAACGAAATTTTCACCATTTTATAGAAAACACTCTTATACAATTTTCTAATTTGAATAATTTCGAAAAACTCTCAAATTCTTAAAATATTTCGAGGTTTTTTCAAAAAAATTACACAATTTTCTTTAATAACACAAAAAAAAACCTACAATGGGCTCATTCGATAAAATTTAGAATTTGATCAAACTTTATATACATAAAGAAGAGGTCAAAAAAATGGTTACTGAAAGTTTCAAGTTGATCCGATCAGCGGTTCTTTGATTATTCGAGTTTAAAGATGCGATTATTTGTCTCCGCGATAGTACGATGATGACGTCACTGCATGCGATCTCTCCGCTGTCCGCTTCGCATTCACTTAACTTGCATTGCATTCGCGATCGTTTCGTCTTTTTAACGACTATGTTTAATTGATTATATAGGGTAATTATAATAAATAATTAATGCTAATTGTAAGTATAATATTTTGGTTATCGATTAATGAGATTATGTTCGTAAAAATATTTAGGAATACCTAAATAATAACTAATACCTACCTATGTAAGTTTTGGATTTTGCTCTATAACATGCATTACCCTTTTTATAATGTTCTCTTTTTCATTAGACCAAGTTGACTCAGAATTAACAAAAAATGATCCCGATCAAGTAGTCACAAATTCTGAAGAATCACTTGAAGAAATAGGAAGAGTGTCATCTAATTTACTAGTAAAATCATATGGTAACTGTCCCGAACGAGTCAAATCACACTAAGCTTGTTTTGAAAAAAGTTTGGGCATTATGTTTATATAAACTTGAATTTTTTATGACAGGCCTTATTTGTAATAGTGTTGTTTAAATTTTTATCCATTGTCAAATTCACATCATCCATATCATAGTTCTGTTCATTCCGAGTACTTTTAGAACAACTAGACAAATCCTAGACAGTAGTTTACCGCTGTCTTTTTAAAAATATTGTTCTTGCTTGTACAGTGTGTTTAACGCTTTGAAATTTTTGGCAGTCGAAGATATTAGGTACAACATCTTGCTTTATTGGGAATTAGCCATTGTTTTAAAATACATGTAATTTTCCATATCGTTTTCAAACTAAAAAATTTAATTATTTTTACTAAGCAAGCTAATTATTATAATTAATACTTATATTAAAATGATCTTCACAAACAAAATGTGTTGACTTTGTACTAATCAACATACCGTGTTGGAAAATTTTCGCGCATAATAGGGAAATCAATGTTAAATTCTTAGCCGGCTGAAATACAGTCTACCAGTGTACATTTAAATAGAACGTCGCGGTAAATTCTAATAAATTTTGGCTTGGTTCGATTAAAAATCAAATAATTTCGACGGTTTCGACACTTCGACAGTATCAAAACGGGTTCGGATGGGTGAACGTCGAGTCGATTACAAACAAATGAGAATTTTTAAACGATAATTTATTGAAAAAATATCACTAATAATAAAATAGAATTATGTAGATATGTCTTTTTGCCACAATGGCTTAAAAAAGAAAGTAAATTCTAAGAAAATAATAAAAAGAAAACTCCAAAAATAAACTTAAAGATTATTTTAAAACAGAAAATAAAAGAACTCTAAAAAATAGTCCACCGCTTTCTGCTAAACTAAAGGCAAACCTGTCATACAGATGTCATCTCATATTACTGAGCTGAGGTGTAATTTTAGCAGAAAATTGAATTATTTTTCCTTAATTTTCCTTATTTTAACAAGATTTGTTGCTATTTCATAACTGTACCTACCGATACACACATTTTTTTGAAATATCCCCAAAAAACATATTAATTGTAGTTTCTAAATAATTTTGTACCTCATACCTAACACAAATAACTTTGTACCTCTACAAATCGCGGCGTGCGATCCAGTAGAACAATTAAATTTATTAGAATTCATCGCGACGTTCTATTGAAATATATACTGGTAGACTGGATTTTAGCCGGCTAAGAATTTAACATTGATTTCCCTATTATGCGAAATTTAATTTCCAACAGTGTATACTTCTTTTCATTGATTTTTGCCACAATTTGTTTTTTCTTAAATCGCGCGGAAGGCATCTTATTTAGGTATTTAGGCGCCTTTATTAGGCGTCTTAAAACTAGTGCTTCGACATTTGGGAACAATGCAATATTTATAACTATTTTTTGATTTATTGTCCGACATTATTTAAAACTCCCTAAGCCTATTTAAAACCCTAAAAGCGCGTTTCAATATTATCAATCGACAGCCTATATTACAAATTTGTTCTCGTAACGCATGCAGTGACGTCACAGTCAATTCGAGCGAACGCCGCTCAGCGCGACGGTTTTTAAGGCCTTTTTAAGTGACTTCTACATGGAATTTAATTCTGATTTTTTGCATAGTGACTTAAAATTGTGTGGTCTTTCCAAAAAGCAAATAAAAAAAAGTGTCGAACGAGCCCATTATCTCAGAAACCATTCAAGATAGAAAAACGAAATTTTCACCATTTTAGAGAAAAAATATTCTTTTACAATTTTGTAATTTAAATAATATCGAAAAATCCTCAAATTTCCGAAATATTTCGAGGGTTTTTTCAAAAAAATTACACAACTTTTTTTTAATAACACAAAAAAAACTCCAATTATCTCGAAAACCATTCAAGATAGAAAAACGAAATTTTCACCATTTTATAGAAAACACTCTTATACAATTTTCTAATTTGAATAATTTCGAAAAACTCTCAAATTCTTAAAATATTTCGAGGTTTTTTCAAAAAAATTACACAATTTTCTTTAATAACACAAAAAAAACCTACAATTATCTCAGAAACCATTCAAGATAAAAAAACGAAATTTTCACCATTTTATAGAAAAAAACATTCTTTTTCAATTTTCAAATTTGAATAATTTCGAAAAATATCCAAATTTCCGAAATATTTTGAAAAAAAAAAAAACGCGCATCGAACTTTGTTTTGCATAAACTGTAGTTATTTTTTAATCTGAATCGAGTGAACTAATTAATAAAAAGTAAATAAATGTAAAAAACTTGATGGAATTTTTGCGAACTTATTCTGTCCATCCTGCATTCTTAAATTACGATTAAACACGTCGACTGCCACGGCAATTTTCAAAATTCCTGTCCGAAAAACCGACCTCATTTGTAATCGCCATTATATCAATACGAGATAACTCGTAGCCCGGCGTCCCGGACCGGAACGCGAATTGACTACGAGTTATCTCGTAGTCGTAAGGTTTAAAAAATGTACATTCCGATTAGTAACACCCCTAGTATTTCGTAGGGACGGGTTGCAAATAAGGAATAAATTTTTTTTATCTAGCACGAAATTAACAACGCAAATGCCACTAAATAAAGGTAAGAGCGTGAACAAACACGTGCAATATATTAACATCCTGTATAATTTAGAACTTGCTAGAATCGTTTAGAACTGTCTAGTACAATTAAGAACCATACAGAACCATTTGGAACTGTCTAAAACCATTTAGAAGGCTTCAGAATCATTTATAAAGCTTTACTGTCATTTAGAACGTTCCAAAATTATTAGAACTATCTAGAACCGTTTTGAACAGTCTCTAGAACAATCTAGAACCCTTCAGAAGCATTTATAACGCTCAAAAATCGTTTAGAACGTTCCAGAACTATTTGGAACTGTCTAAAACCATTTAGAAGGCTTCAGAACCATTTATAAAGCTTTACTGTCATTTAGAACGTTCCAGAATTATTTAGAACTAACTAGAACCATTTTGAACAGTCTCTAGAACAATCTAGAACCCTTCAGAAGCATTTATAACGCTCAAAAATCGTTTAGAACGTTCCAGAACCATTGGAACTGTCTAAAACCATTTAGAAGGCTTCAGAACCATTTATAAAGCTTTACTGTCATTTAGAACGTTCCAGAATTATTTAGAACTAACTAGAACCATTTTGAACAGTCTCTAGAACAATCTAGAACCCTTCAGAAGCATTTATAACGCTCAAAAATCGTTTAGAACGTTCCAGAATCATTTGGAACTGTCTAAAACCATTTAGAACTGTCCAGAACAATCTAGAACCATTTAGAACGCTCCAGAATCGCTACGACTGTCTAAAACCATTTAGAACTCTTCCGAATCATTTAGAACACTCAGAATCGTTTAGAATTATCTAGAATCGTATAGAACATTCTAGAACAATTTGGAACGTTCCAGAAGCATTAAATCCGGGGTAGAACCATTTAATTTTTTTAAAACGCTCCATATTGATATAGAACGGTCTAGAATTATTTAGAACTGTCTAGAATCAATTTAGAACGCTTCTAAATCATTTAAAATTGTTCGCTCTCTCTCTCTCTCTCTCTCCGTCTTTCTTGACCATCCCTCTCTTTCACTCTCTCGTACTATCTCTCTGTTCTCTGCTCTCTCTTTCTCCCCCTCTCTCTCTTTCTCCCCATCTCTCTCTCTTTCTCCCTCGCACTCTCTCTTTCTCCCTCGCACTCTCTCTTTCTCCCTCGCACTCTCTCTTTCTCCCTCGCACTCTCTCTTTTTCTCCCTCGCACTCTCTCTTTCTCCCTCGCACTCTCTCTTTTTCTCCCTCGCACTCTCTCTTTCTCCCCCTCTCTCTTTCTCCCTCGCACTCTCTCTTTCTCCCTCGCACTCTCTCTTTCTCCCCTCGCACTCTCTCTTTCTCCCTCGCACTCTCTCTTTCTCCCTCGCACTCTCTCTTTTTCTCCTCGCACTCTCTCTTTCTCCCTCGCACTCTCTCTTTCTCCCTCGCACTCTCTCTTTCTCCCTCGCACTCTCTCTTTCTCCCTCGCACTCTCTCTTTCTCCCTCGCACTCTCTCTTTCTCCCTCGCACTCTCTCTTTTTCTCCCTCGCACTCTCTCTTTCTCCCTCGCACTCTCTCTTTCTCCCTCGCACTCTCTCTTTCTCCCTCGCACTCTCTCTTTCTCCCTCGCACTCTCTCTTTCTCCCTCGCACTCTCTCTTTCTCCCTCGCACTCTCTCTTTCTCCCTCGCACTCTCTCTCTTTCTCCCTCGCACTCTCTCTTTCTCCCTCGCACTCTCTCTTTCTCCCTCGCACTCTCTCTTTCTCCCTCGCACTCTCTCTTTTTCTCCCTCGCACTCTCTCTTTCTCCCTCGCACTCTCTCTTTCTCCCCTCGCACTCTCTCTTTTTCTCCCTCGCACTCTCTCTTTCTCCCTCGCACTCTCTCTTTCTCCCTCGCACTCTCTCTTTTTCTCCCTCGCACTCTCTCTTTCTCCCTCGCACTCTCTCTTTCTCCCTCGCACTCTCTCTTTCTCCCTCGCACTCTCTCTTTCTCCCTCGCACTCTCTCTTTCTCCCTCGCACTCTCTCTTTTTCCCTTTTGTAATATCTCTCTCTTTCTCTCCCTCGTATTATCTCTCTTTTTATCTCCCGCACTATCTCTCTCTTTTTCTCTGCTGCGCATTTTCTCTCTCTTCTTCTCTCCCTCGAACTATCTCTCTCGCACTATAACTATCTCGTACTAACTCTCTCTATTTCTCTCACGCACTATCTCTCTCTTTTGTATTATCTCTCTCTTTCTCTTCCTCGTACTATCTCTCTTTTTCTCTCTCGCACTATCTCTCTCTTCTTCTCTCCCTTCGAACTATCTCTCTCGCACTATCTCTGTCTCTCTTTCTCTCCCTCGTATTATCTCTCTCTTTCTCTCTCTCTCGCACTATTTCTCTTTTTCTCTTTTGTACAATCTCTCTCTCTCTCTCTCTCTCTTTCTTTCTCTCGCACCCCTTCGATTCCTTTCGATATCATGCCTACTCTCGGCTATTGCGAGACAACACAACAGCATATAAAATATTAATAATAATAATAATGAAAATGAAAATGATATAATAAAGAAACGAATGATCACCTCCTTGTTGTTCGATCCTTTTGCTCTCTCTCGCCGCCGCCCTTTGTTCGGCCAATACGCACACTTCGTTTAACGTTTTCAATTGGTTCTCGGTCAGATTCGTCGTCAGAGCGTTGTACCATTCGGGATCTTGGTTTTGTAATGCTGCGAAATTAAATTATTTATTTATTTATTTTTAATTATTAATTTTTAATGAAAACATCGTCGAACTAATTTCCGAGAAACACCCCCCAAAAAAATGGAAAAACCGGTTTTTTTACCCGGAAGGAAACTTTTCCGGGTTTCGAAATGTCGATTTTTCGATAGATCTCGTCGAGTTACGTGGGGTAGAATTTTTTTTTTAGTTTTTTTTATTCCAAAAATAAAGCCGCGAAAAAAAATAAAAACGCCAATGAATCAACGAATGAGTGTCGCTTACAGTTGATTATTGTCTTAAATACGAGTCTCACCCTGTACTATATTTCAATTTAATTTAAAATAATTTTTCACTACACTTTCAATTTTTCCGATTTTCTTAAGTAAAAATCACCCTGTACATCAAATTAAATGTCATCGTTTCCATAGAAACTCAAATGTCATCCATTTTGTCTTTCGTTCGGGAATGATCGTACGTCATCGTCGATCTGAAAGTTTTCACTTCCGGTTCGAAGGAGGCGGTAAAATATGCACCGATTTCGAAAAATCTTTATAATTCGATAAATACTATTTAAAAAAATTGAAAAAAAATTTGGGTAGATAGAAAAATGTCGGATCTATAAATGTTCGCTTTCGAAATTTTCTAAAAGATGATAGTTTCCGAGTTTTGGCGGTACAAACTTGAAGACAATTTAAAAACGGTTTTTTCGAAAAAACTCAAAAAGTACTGATCGGAAAAATACCCGGTATGTTTTATTGGATGGAAAAGAGAATTATCAATTTTTTTGCAAGCATGAAAAATGTTCGTAAATCTTACCGTTTACGAGTTATTTCGATTTTTAGAAAACCCTCGAAAACTATTTTCATCGATATTTCCCCAAAACAAATTTTTCCCGGAAAACGGCTATATACGAAAGTTAAGGGAACCGATAGAGTATACTTTTGGGAGATTTAGAAGCGAATTGAACGAACTCGATTCGAGAAAATCGCGAAAAACCGAAAAAAAAAATATTATTCTACAAACCGTGTATCGAGATGCGGTTTTCACAGGTTTGTTTGGCAATTTTTTGACTATTTTTCTTTAAAGAAAAAGTTATATCGTTGCATTTAAATTTTTTGAGAAAATCGGTGTTTTTTTAAAGTGATGTCGAAAAACGCCCTCTTGCGGCCAAGCAAGAAATTAAAATAATATCTTATATAGTGTAAATTATAGACCAAAGAAAGCCCTTTTCAACGATTTCATTTTTATGAAAATCGGTTCAGCCGTTTAGAAATTATTAATATTTATTTGTCGCAATATTCAAACAACCTCCACCGCTTTATTTTACAAGATAGAGTCAAAAATATAAAGCAAAAAAGAATTGCAATTATCCTAAATATCAAAATAAAATAAATTTCTGATACCTTTATTAAGGAAAATTTGAAAAAAACGACTTTTTCAAATCAAGATGGCGGATACTCCCCTAGCGACCATTTTAGAGACTTAAAAAGTATTTCCAGAATTTTCTTTTTGCCAATTTATTCACAAGATTATTTACCGCAAGTCTCTATGACAATTAGTTTCTGATATACAGCCGGTTACCTCTTCTGGTGGGACACCCGGTACACGATGTTTTAAGGAACACCCTGTATACAGGGCTTTTCACGGTAACCGTCCATTAGAAGTATCTCAATAATAAAAAAGACTTAAAAATCTGATATTTTGGTTATAGTATTTTTTGGATAATTTGAATTGATCTAAAATATTTTCATTTTGATTACACTTCCGGTTATACCGGAAGTTGACACCAACTTTGTTATTATATATGGAAAGTGCCATTTTTAACTTCATTTTTGAATTCTATGGCCTTTTTTAACTAGACTTTAATAATAACACCATATGCCAAAATGCACCATTTTTAAGATATTACAATTTTTTCGATATTTTTTGGAAAAACAGTCGAATGTATTTTCTATGATATCTCTGTTAATAATGCAGCTAGAAGCTTAAAATTGAGTATCGATGATGTCCAGACACACTTCTAAATGAAACTAAACTGTATTTTCAGAATCCATGTACAGGGCGTTTAAAATAGTTTGACAAACTTGGCCAAATTAAAGTGGTCATAACTTTGTTATTTCAAATGGATCACTCTGTATTTTTTAACAGTGACCAATGCAGTTTTTTATGCCCTTTCGATCATATGGGTATTACCTATACCCAAATCCAGTAGTTTTTGGAAATAATCGAAGTTTTATTAAATAAGGTATGAATTTTCTTTTTTTTTGGAGTTATCTAGTTGGCCATTTGATGGCCTTATGTCAATCCGATATTTATGTATTTTTGATTATTTTATATTATATTATATTATTATATTATATCTATTATATTATCTATTATTTATATTATCAAAAAAATACTATAACAAAAATTTCAGATTTTTAAATCTTTTCATTATTGAGATACTTCTAATGGACGGTTACCTTGAAAAGCCCTGTATACAGTGCATTTCTTTAATGTCCCCCTCCCTTTTATTTTTTCAACGAATCAACTTAGAAAATTGAAATTTGGGATAACAAAACTAATGCATGATTACCAGTGATGTTAAAATTACTTTATAATATGTAATTAATTACAATTACAATTACTTTTGGCAAATTGTAATTAATTGCAATTACAATTACAAAATTTGCGAATGTAATTACAATTACAATTAAAGTTACAATTACAATTACACTCACAATTGCTTTGCTTTGGTGTCAGTTTTAAATAATTATTAAGGGATTTGCAATCGAAATTAAACTTTCCACGTATTGAAAATATTAAATAAGTACTTTTGTGTCCAATGTAATTGAAATAATTGTAATTGTAACGAAAGGAGTAATTGAATTACAAATGAATTAAAATTGAGGAGCATGTAATTAATTACCGCCTCAATTACAATAAAAGTAAATCAATTACTTTTTCAATTACTTGTAATTAATTACTTTACAACACTGGTAGACACCCTGTATAGAGCCTCAATGCATCATCAATTCGATGTAAACTCACCGGTCATGATTTGTTTGAACGCTTGGTACTCATCGACATCGCAATCTTCATCATCCAATGGTGTCGTGTACGATTCGAGAACCGTTTCTTCGTTCGGTTCGAAATCGGAATCGTCCTCGTCAGAATTACCATCGATATCGTCCAAAATGGTCGCCGTCGCGTTCATCGATTGCCCTTCCAGGGCCGTCGTCGCCCTTTTCGATAGATGCTCCAAATAATCCTGGCCCTGATCGTCGATTTCGTCCTCGTCCGAACTCAATATGTCTGAGATAAATAGAAAGAAAAAAAATAGGAAAATTCGTTGGATAGTACAAAAATTAATATGGATTATTTCGTTCGATTTTCTTATCCGAACCCTACTCTATTACTACTCCACTTCTACACTTCTCTACTCTACTGCAACTCTACCCTGTTGGAGTAGTCTAAGTGACTATGGAGCGTTCTAAATTCTGTTCTGAATAGTCCAAAATGGTTCAGAATTACAGAATTACAGAATTGTTTAGGATGCTCTAGAATGCCCCAGAATCATGTAGAACTGTCTAAGTCTAGAACCTCTAATCTACTCTAAATTTACTCTTAATTTTACTCTGAATCTACACTGAATTTGCTCTAAATCTCCTGCGAATCTCCTCCTGTATCTGCTCTTAATCTACTCTAAATTTAGTCTGAATCTGTTCCGATTCTACTCCTCTTAAAAAAAAAAGAGTATAGGGTATAAGCGAAAAAAAGAGATACAGATTTCAGATCGAGTATTAGCTAGGAAAATTCGTTCGATAGTACAAAAATTTAATATGGATTATTTCGTTCGATTTTCTTATCCGAACCCTACTCTATTACTACTCTACTTGTACACTTCTCTACTCTACTGCAACTCTATCCTGTTGGAGTAGTCTAAGTGACTAATGGAGCGTTCTAAATTCTGTTCTGAAGAGTCCAAAATGGTTCTAGACTCTAGAACCCTTCAGAATTACAGAATTGTTTAGGATGCTCTAGAATGCCCCAGAATCATGTAGAACTGTCTAAGTCTAGAACCTCTAATCTACTCTAAATTTACTCTTAATTTTACTCTTAATTTTACTCTGAATCTACACTGAATTTGCTCTAAATCTCCTGCGAATCTCCTCCTGTATCTGCTCTTAATCTACTCTAAATTTAGTCTGAATCTGTTCCGATTCTACTCCTCTTAAAAAAAAAAAGAGTATAGGGTATAAGCGAAAAAAGATATACAGATTTCAAATCGAGGAAAATTCGTTGGATAGTACAAAAATTAATATGGATTATTTCGTTCGATTTTCTTATCCGAACCCTACTCTATTACTACTCCACTTCTACACTTCTCTACTCAACTGCAACTCTACCCTGTTGGAGTAGTCTAAGTGACTAATGGAGCTTTCTAAATTTTGTTCTGAAGAGTCCAAAATGGTTCTAGACTCTAGAACCCTTCAGAATTACAGAATTGTTTAGGATGCTTTAGAATGCCCCAGAATCATGTAGAACTGTCTAAGTCTAGAACCTCTAATCTACTCTAAATTTACTCTTAATTTTACTCTTAATTTTACTCTGAATCTACACTGAATTTGCTCTAAATCTCCTGCGAATCTCCTCCTGTATCTGCTCTTAATCTACTCTAAATTTAGTCTGAATCTATTCCGATTCTACTCCTCTTAAAAAAAAAGAGTATAGGGTATAAGCGAAAAAAGAGATACAGATTTCAGATCGAGTATTAGCTAGGAAAATTCGTTCGATAGTACAAAAATTTAATATGGATTATTTCGTTCGATTTTCTTATCCGAACCCTACTCTATTACTACTCCACTTCTACACTTCTCTACTCTACTGCAACTCTATCCTGTTGGAGTAGTCTAAGTGACTATGGAGCATTCTAAATTCTGTTCTGAAGAGTCCAAAATGGTTCTAGACTCTAGAACCCTTCAGAATTACAGAATTGTTTAAGACCCTCTAGAATGTTCCAGAATCATGTAGACCTGTCTGAAACCTCTAATCTACTCTAAATTTACTCGGAATCGCCTCCCAATTTACTCTGTATCTGCTCCTTATGTACTCAGAATCTACTCTGTAAATTTACTTTGAATCTACTCTGAATCTACTCCGAATTTCCTCCAAATCTACTCTTTATATTTACTTTGAACATACTCTGAATCTCTTCTTAATCTACTCTGAATCTACTCGGAATGTACTGCTCAATGTACTCTGAATCTACTCCTTAATCTACTCTGTAAATGTACTTTTAATCTACTCAAAATCTGCTCCAGAGTATACTCTGAATCTCCTCCTTAATCTACTCCTTAATCTACTCTGTAAATGTACTGTTAATATACTCAGAATCTGCTCTAAATTCACTCCGATTCTACTCTAAATCTACTCAAAATCTGCTCCAGAATATACTCTGAATCTCCTCCTTAATCTACTCTGTAAATGTACTTTTAATATACTCAGAATCTGCTCTAAATTCACTCCGATTCTACTCTAAATCTACTCAAAATCTGCTCCAGAATATACTCTGAATCTCCTCCTTAATCTACTCTGTAAATGTACTGTTAATATACTCAGAATCTGCTCTAAATTCACTCCGATTCTACTCTAAATCTACTCAAAATCTGCTCCAGAATATACTCTGAATCTCCTCCTTAATCTACTCTGTAAATGTACTGTTAATATACTCAGAATCTGCTCTAAATTCACTCCGATTCTACTCCAAATCTACTCCTTAATCTGTACTCTAAATTCACTCCGATTCTACTCCTCAATCTACTCCGATTTCGCTACAAATCCAAACCCCCACCACCACCCCTACAATTCTCAATACACCCACCTCTTTCTATTTCGCCGTCCGAACTATCGCTGTCCTCTTCTTCCGTGGCCTCGGCCGCCTTCGCGACATAGGCCCTCTTCAAACCGTCGAAGAGCAATATCAAAGATGGTACGATTTTCGGCGCAACCTCCATCAACACCGGCGGTTTGTTCGGCATAGAAATTAAAGTGCACAATCCCAATACGCACAATTTCCTATCGTGGATACCTGAAGATGTACACAAACAAAATAAGAAACTTATGTTGAATTGTTCAATTATTAAAGTGTGTTTATTAGAAAATACAGGGTGTTTCAAAAAAAAGGTTTCCCCTTTCGCTGGTCAGATGCTTATATAAAATTAGTATTTAAAAAAAAAAACAAAGAATTACTAGACGAAATAGAGTGTTGAAAATGTCTTAGAGGTTCTTTGCAAACCTCAAAATCGTTTTGTCTGAGTTTTCCTGAGAACACTTATTCTGTTTTAACACTTCATGTTTTTAGTTAAATTTATTTTAATTTCTTCTTGTGATTCTTTCTTTTTATTTTTGGTTGTTAATAAATAGGTAATTGATTTAAAAAAATTCTTACTTTATACCAGCATCAGTTCATCATTTTAAAATCGAAATATTTCGAAAACGGTACACAGTACCGAGGTTTACCAATAGTACTATTTTGGCGTAAAATTGAATGGTCTTTAAGATGACATGAAGTTTGGACTCGAAAATTTACCCTCAAAAAAGTTATGTTTAAAACTACTGGGTACCAACCTTGTAACTAGCGCCCTCTACAAAAGGCAGATATAAAAATAAATTTATTCGATGCGTCAGCATCCAAAACATATTTGCACAAAATTTCATTACAATCTTGCCAGTAGTTTCCACACAATCGTAAAAAATGTGTAAAAAAACACCCTGTATCTTGAAAACGGATGCCGTTACGAAAATTTTTCACTAAGCAAACCCCACTTATTTTGTAATGTTCCATCTACCCTAGAAAAGGGAAACCTTTTTTTTTTGAAACACCTTGTATAAATATGCTAGAGCTGATGGTAAAGAAGTAAAGAAAGAGACGGTGGATAATATATATTATATACCGGAGAGGGGCAAGAAGATAGATATGTAGATGGCATTTAGACAATGGAGGACCATTTAGGGATATTAGGGAGTTACGAGGGTAGGGTGAATAGTTTTCGGTATGAGCATTCTAGTTCTTCTCGTTTAGAACGCTCTATAGTTATTTAAAACATTCTGAATCATTTAGAACTGTCTATAACAATCTAGAATGCTCTAGAATCATTTTTAGAACTGTCTAAAACCATTTAGAACGCAAACAATTTCCTATCGTGGATACCTGAAGACTGAATTATTTAATTATTAAAGTGTTATTACATTTTTTACGATTGTGTGGAAACTACTGGTAAGACTGTAATGAAATTTTCTGCCTTTTGTAGAGGGCGCTAGTTACAAGGTTGGTACCCAATAGTTTTAAATAAAACTTTTTTGAGGGTAAATTTTGGTGCTCTTGGTAAACCTCGATAGTGTGTACCGTTTTCGAAATATTTTAATTTAAAAATGATAGATGGAGATAGAGAGAGAGAGAGATTCAGAGAGATTCATTCAATTCAGATTGCAATAGGACCATATCTCCATGTGTTGAACAAAGAAAGATTACATAAAATGACAGTTGTCAGAGTAAGAAAGTCGTAATGACACAAACGTCACTCTTTGTTTTTTTTCTTTAATATAATTTGAATCTAATCTATTCTAAATCTACTCTAATCTGTTCTAATTCTCCTCCGAATGTACTCTGAATATTGTCTGAACCTACACTCATTCTCATTCGAATTTACTGTGAATTTACTCTACTCCAAATTTAATCTAATCTACCACAAATCTGCTCTGATTCTACCCCGAATCTACACCGGACCTGCTCTGAACCTACTCCGGACCTACTCCAATCTTCTCTAAATCTGCTCTAAATCTACTCCAATCTTCACTAAATCTTCCATGAATCTAATCTAATCTACCACAAATCTGCTTTGATTCTACTCCGAATCTACTCCAATCTGCACTAGATCTTCTCTACGCCGAATCTAATCTAATCTACCACAAATCTGCTCCGAATCTACTCTAAATCTGCTATGAATCTACACCAATCTGTTCTGAATCTACACCAATCTTCACTAAATCTGCTCTGAATCTACTCCAATCATCACTAAATCTGCTCTGAATCTACTCCAATCTTCACTAAATCTGGTCTGAATCTACACCAATCTGTTCTGAATCTACTCCAATCTTCACTAAGTCTGCTATGAATCTACTCCACACCTACTCCAATCTTCACTGAATCTACTCCGGACATAATCCAAACTTCACTCAATCTACTCTGAATCTACACCAATTTGTTCTAAATCTACTCCAATCCTCACTATTCTCCACCGAATCTACACTGGACCTGCTCCAATACTCACTAATCTGCTCCGAATCTACTCTAAATCTGCTCTGAATCTACACCAATCTTCACTAAATCTGCTCCGAATCTTCACTAAATCTGCTCCGAATCTACTCTAAATCTGCTCCGAATCTACTCCAATCTTCACTAAACCTGCCCTGAGTCTCTCTACTCCGCATCTACTCAAAAAAAACAAAAAAAAAAATCAATTTACCTAAAAAACAATCGGTATCGTGCAACCACTGTTTGATAAAATGATTCGTAAAATCCTGCATCTTCGACAACACTAATCTACTCCAAATCCGCCCTGAATCTACTTCAATCCTCACTAAATCTGCCCTGAATCTACTCCAAGCATCACTAAATCTGGTCTGAATCAACACCAATCTTCACTAAATCTGCTCTGAATCTACTCCAAGCATCACTAAATCTGGTCTGAATCAACACCAATCTGTTCTGAATCTACTCCAAGCTTCACTAATCTGCTCTGAATCTACTCCAATCTTCACTAAAACTGCTCCGAATCTACTCTAAATCTGCCCTGAATCTACTCCAATCATCACTAAACCTGCCCTGAATCTCTCCACTCCGCATCTACTCAAAAAAAAAAACCAAAAAAAAATCAATTTGCCTAAAAAACAATCGGTATCGTGCAACCACTGTTTGATAAAATGATTCGTAAAATCCGGCATCTTCGACAACACTAATCTACTCCAAATCTGCCCTGAATCTACTCCAATCTTCACTAAATCTACTCAGAATCTGCACCAATCTGTTCTGAATCTACCCTGAATCACCTTCAATCTACTCTAAATCTACTCCAATTTACACTAAATCTTCTCTATTCCGAATCTAATCTAATATACCCTAAATCTGCTCTAAATCTACACCAATACAATATGAATCTACTCCAATCTACTCCGGATTTACTCCAATCTTGAATCTACACCAATATGTTCTGAATCTACACCAATCTTCACTAAAACTGCTCCGAATCTACTCCAATCTTCACTCCGCATCTACTCAAAAAAAAAACCAAAAAAAAAAAATCAATTTACCTAAAAAACAATCGGTATCGTGCAACCACTGTTTGATAAAATGATTCGTAAAATCCGGCATCTTCGACAACATTAATCTACTCTAAATCTGCCCTGAATCTACTCCAATCTACTCTAAATCTGCCCTGAATCTACTCCAAGCATCACTAAATCTGGTCTGAATCTACACCAATCTGTTCTGAATCTACTCCAAGCTTCACTAATCTGCTCTGAATCTACACTAGACCTGCTCCAATCTTCACTAAATCTGCCCTGAATCTCTCCACTCCGCATCTACTCAAAAAAAAACCAAAAAAAAAAATCAATTTACCTAAAAAACAATCGGTATCGTGCAACCACTGTTTGATAAAATGATTCGTAAAATCCAGCATCTTCGACAACACTAATCTACTCTAAATCTGCTCTAAATCTACACCAATACAATATGAATCTACTCCAATCTACTCCGGACCTACTCCAATCATCACTAAATCTGCTCTAAATCTACACCAATCTGTTCTGAATCTACTCCAATCTTCACTAAATCTGCTCCGAATCTACTCTAAATCTGCTCTGAATCTACACCAATCTTCACTAAATCTGCTCCGAATCTACTCCAATCTTCACAAAACCTACCCTGAATCTCTCCACTCCGCATCTACTCAAAAAAAAAACCAAAAAAAAAAACCCAATTTACCTAAAAAACAATCGGTATCGTGCAACCACTGTTTGATAAAATGATTCGTAAAATCCTGCATCTTCGACAACACTAATCTACTCCAAATCCGCCCTGAATCTACACCAATCTTCACTAAATCTGCTCTGAATCTACACCAATCTGCTCTGAATCTACACCAATCTGTTCTGAATCTACTCCAATCTTCACTAAGTCTGCTCTAAATCTACTCCGGACCTAATCCAATCTTCACTAAATCTACTCTGAATCTACACCAATCTGTTCTGAGGCTATTCCAATATTCACTAAATCTGCCCTGAATCTCTCTACTCTGGATCTACTCAAAAAAAAAAAAAAAAAAAATTTACCTAAAAAACAATCGGTATCGTGCAACCACTGTTTGATAAAGCGATTCGTAAAATCCGGCATCTTCGACAACATTAATCTACTCTAAATCTGCCCTGAATCTACACCAATCTTCACTAAATCTGCTCTGAATCTACACCAATCATCACTAAATCTTGTCTGAATCTACTCCAAGCTTCACTAATCTGCTCTGAATCTACTCCGGACCTACTGCAATCTTCACTAAATCTGCTCCGAATCTACTCCAATCTTCACTAAAACTGCTCCGAATCTACTCTAAATCTGCTCCGAATCTACTCCAATCTTCACTAAACCTACCCTGAACCTCTCCACTCCGCATCAACTCAAAAAAAAAAAACCAAAAAAAAATCAATTTACCTAAAAAACAATCGGTATCGTGCAACCACTGTTTGATAAAATGATTCGTAAAATCGGGCATCTTCGACAACACGGCAAACAACAATTGCGCGTCGTAGTACAAGGCGGCTATGAGCACCTGCAGGCACATCGTTCGCAATTCGCTCGTTTTCACTTCGCGCAGCAGCCGAGACGCCGCCAATTCGATCAGCATCGGCGCCGCCCCGTCGATTTTCTTCCGGCATTGCAACAGGACGACCTCGAGCAATTTGGCGGCGTGCGATTCGGGGTCTTCGCCCGAATCCTTCACGAGCACCATTTTGCACATGTTGTAGACGGCGAGCAATCGTTGCTCGTCCGACAGGAAGGCGTCGGTGTCGATGGTGATGTAGTTGTGCAGGGCCGGCATCATGTCGGTGAAGTGATCGAAGCCGTTTTTCAGGAATACCTGGACGGGACGAATCGGGTTATTTAGTTATTTAAAGGGCGGGTCTAAATTTTGGTGTAAAAGCGGCTTTAAAGTCGCGTGTTTTGACTGTTTTACGTTGGTTGTTATGGAGTAACTAAGGTGATTATTTCATTTTGACAGTTTAACATTGGTTGTTATGGAGTAACTAAGGAGATTCTTTAACATTTGACAGTTTTAGATTGGTTGTTATGAAGTAACTAAGGAGATTTTTTTAACATTTCACAGTTTTTCAGTGGTTGTTATGGAGTAACAAAGGAAATTCTTTTAACATTTGACAGTTTTACATTGGTTGTTATGGAGTAACTAAGGAGATTCTTTAGAATTTCACAGATTTACATTTTGGTTGTTATGGATTGTGTATTAATTGTGCAGGGCCGGCATCATGTCGGTGAAGTGATCGAAGCCGTTTTTCAGGAATACCTGGACGGGACAAATCGAGTTATTTAGGCGGGTTTAAAGTTTGGTGTAAAGGCGGCTTTAAAGTCGAGTGTTTTGACTGTTTTACGTTGGTTGTTATGGAGTAACTAAGGAGATTATTTCATATTTAACAGTTTTAGATTGGTTGTTATGGAGTAACTAAGGAGATTCTTTAACATTTCACAGTTTTGCAGTGGTTGTTATGGAGTAACAAAGGAAATTCTTTAGAATTTCACAGATTTACATTTTGGTTGTAATGGATTGTGTATTAATTGTGCAGGGCCGGCATCATGTCGGTGAAGTGATCGAAGCCGTTTTTCAGGAATACCTGGACGGGACAAATCGAGTTATTTAGGCGGGTTTAAAGTTTGGTGTAAAGGCGGCTTTAAAGTCGAGTGTTTTGACTGTTTTACGTTGGTTGTTATGGTGTAACTAAGGAGATTCTTTAACATTTGACAGTTTTAGATTGGTTGTTATTGAGTAACTAAGAAGATTCTTTCACATTTGACAGTTTTACATTGGTTGTTATGGAGTAACTAAGGAGATTCTTTAACATTTGACAGTTTTAGATTGGATATTATGATGTAACTAAGGAGATTCTTACACATTTGACATTTTTACATTGGTTGTTATGGAGTAACTAAGGAAATTCTTTAACATTTGACAGTTTTAGATTGGATATTATGATGTAACTAAGGAGATTCTTACACATTTGACATTTTTACATTGGTTGTTATGGAGTAACTAAGGAGATTCTTTCGAATTGACAGTTTAACATTGGTTGTTATGGAGTAACTAAGGAGATTCTTTAACATTTGACAGTTTTTCATTGGTTGTTATGGAGTAACTAAGGTGATTTTTTCACATTTGATAGTTTTACATTGGTTGTTATGGAGTAACTAAGGAGATTCTCTCATATTTGACAGTTTAACATTAGTTGTTATGAAGTTTTTCAGTAATACCTGGTACGATAAAATACGTTGTTATTATTATAGCTATTATTAATATTATTGTTATTATACGTTATTATTTTTATTATTCGATTCTATTATTCTAATCGATTGGAATACACTGGAAACTCAAAGAGTTCTACAATAAAGACTTTAATCTTCACTAATTCAGTTTATTCTACTCGACGAATAATCCACTCCACTCTGAATGGACACAATGCGACACTACTCTCTACTCTATTTATCTCCACTCTGCTCCTACTCTGATTCTGCATTACACTACTCTCAATCTACACTGTACTAAACCATACATTACTCTCTACTTCACTCTAAACCTACCTGTCTACCTACTATTCTACCATTCTACTAAACCTACTATTCTATTTTGCCATACTCTGCTCCACTCTATAAATATTTTACTCTGCTTTTACACTACTCCTCATTCTATTCCAATTCGTACTGCTAATCCTACTCTACTCCCATTCTAATTCTACTCCTGCTCTACACCTACTCTACTCCAACTTTACTCCAACTTTACTCCAACTCTACTTCTACTCTACTCCTATTTCTTCTTCAACTTTTCAACTCTACTCCTCTTCTATTCCTACTCTACTCCTACAGCTACACTATTCCTGATATACTCGTACTCTACTATTACTGCTACTCCTATTCTACTCTACTCCTATTCCTACTCAACTGCCATTCTAACTCTACACCTACTTAATGGTGTAGACCTGAGAAGATGGTGTAGACCTGTAGAAATGGTCTACACCTTCCTACGATCCTATTTTACTACTTCTTTACTCCTACTCCACTCCAACTCTACTTCTATTTTACTCCTACTTACTGTACTTACTACCCTACCCTACTCCTTTTCCTACTCCAACTCTACACCTACTTTTTTCACTTACTACCCTACCGTACTCCTTTTGCTATTGCTACTCCAACTCCAATTCTACTCCTACTCTACAATACTCCGATTCTACTGCTATTTGTCAAATTTAAAGTTGATGAAATTGACAATGGTTCGTTCTTTAAAAGAAAAAACTGTCAATTTCATCAACTAAATTTGACAAATAAATGTCAAACGTCATCGAGTCAAGAAACCATAGCAACAATTAATTTTCACATTTTATAGTACGTTCAGAATTAATATTTGAATGTATCAATATGCCCGGGGGTTAAAACTAAATTGATCTTCACGTGAATACGCGTTATTAAAATGTTTTCAAATTTGGGGGTTGACTTAAGAATGAAATTACCTTTAAAACGCAGTGTCACTTGACCCCCCTTTCCATAAGAAAAAAAGGTACAAAATGGCGCCTAACTGTCATTTTGAAAGTCTCAACTGTCATTTTTACGTCAAAAAATATAGTATTTTTTACTCCAATATAAACACCCCAAATTTCGCGACAAAAGCTCTAACCATTCAAAATTTAAAGGGGGGGGGCGACGGACTTTTGGTCCTCACTGTATAATTCGTAAGCAAAAAAAACCGTGGTCCTTTACAACATCGCCTCATCCTAGCGGCCGTTTTAGTAACCCTGTTTTATCCTCAAATAACGGGACACTTTTTCGACCCATGTTTCCCCAGACCTTAGAAATACAGGGCTTTTCACGGTAACCGTCCATTACAAGTATCTCAATAATGAAAAGACTTAAAAATCTGAAATTTTGTTTATAGTATTTTTTGGATAATTTCAATTGATCTAAAATATTTTCATTTTGATTACACTTCCGGTTATACCGGAAGTTGACACCAACTTCGTTATTTTATATGAAAAGTGCCATTTTTAACTTCATTTTTGAATTCTATGGCCTTTTTTAACTAGACTTTGATAATAACACCATATGCCAAAAATGCACCATTTTTAAGATATTACAATTTTTTTGATATTTTTTGGAAAAACAGTCGAATGTATTTTCTGTGATATCTGATGATATAATAATGCAGCTAGAAGCTTGAAATTGAGTATCGATGATGTCCAGACATACTACTAAATGAAACTAAACTGTATTTTCAGAATCCATGTACAGGGCGTTTAAAATTGTCTGACAAACTTGGCCAAATTAAAATGGTCAAAACTTTGTTATTTCAAATGGATCACCATGTATTTTTTAACAGTGACCAATGCAGTTTTTTAAGCCCTTTCGATCCATATGGGTATTCCCTATACCCAAATCCAGTAGTTTTTGAAATAATCGAAGTTTTATTAAATAAGGTATGAATTTTCTTTTTTTTTTTGAGTTATCTAGTTGGCCATTTGATGACCTTATCTTAAATATCTTAAATCTTATGATATCTTAAAAATGGTGCATATTTGGCATATGGTGTTATTATCAAAGTCTAGTTAAAAAAGGCCATAGAATTCAAAAATGAAGTTAAAAATGGCACTTTCCATATAAAATAACGAAGTTGGTGTCAACTTCCGGTATAACCGGAAGTGTAATCAAAATGAAAATAATTTAAATCAATTCAAATTAACCAAAAAAAATACTATAACCAAAAATTTCAGATTTTTAATTCTTTTCATTATCGAGATACTTCTAATGGACGGTTACCGTGAAAAGCCTTGTATAGGACCGCGCCCCACTCCTACCCCCCCTCACCTTACACTCTCACCTCTTCCCCCCTTCCCCACGCACGCCCCACTCCTACCCCCCCTTACACCCTCACCTCTTCCCCCCTTCCCCACGCACGCCCCACTCCTACCTACCCCCTTACCCCTTAACCTCTTTCCCCATCCCCCTCCTCTTCCCCACTCCCCCCACCACTTCCCCCCTCCCCCGCGCACCCAAACGTGCGCGCGCCTCTCACCTGATACAACATCTCGAACACCTTCCACATGTCGGGCGACACCTGTTTGCTGGTCAAATCGTAGATCAACGCCAACACCTCCTCGTAGAACTCCTGCGCCTCGTTCTGGAACACGTTCACCACCACCCTCAACACCGTCGGTTCCAACAGACGCACGATCTCCGGCCGTTCGTCCATCACCGTCAACAACGTTTCGATGGTGTTCAACAAACCCATCGCCATGATGGCCTTCTCGTCCGATCCTTCGTCGGTGTCCAACACCTGATTGAACGTGGTGGCCAATTGCTGGCAAATCTCCACCGCAATAGGGGTCAATTCCTGCACGTAGACGCACACCAGCTTCTGCATGACGCCCGTCACGTCCTCGTTCTCCGTCTCTCTGATGACGTTCAACAATTCCAAGGCGATCCGAGTGACCTGGGGTTCGACGTACTTCTGCGCCCTCTCCTGGTGGTTGAGCAGAGATTGCAGCGCGATGGCGGCTTCGACTTTGACGGGCAGGTCTTTGTCGAAGAGCAGCGAGCGGACGGTGAGATTGACCGCTTGGGCGAGGATCGGGTCCTGTTTGAAATCGAACTCGGCGAAGTAGTGGAGGGTCCAGCAGGCGCGGGCGCGCATGTGACCTCGATCGCTGTCGAATTCGGGGAAGACGTACTTGATGAACAGTTGGTCCAATTGGTCCCTGAAGGAAGGAGAGATGTTAATAAGTAACTAAGTGAGTGAGATGCGAGTGTGTATGTACGCGTAATAGAGGTGTTCAGAGTAGAAGAATGGAGTAGTAGTGGAAGGGTGTATGGAGTAGAAGCGGAGCAGCGGGGAAAGGTGGAGGATACATCCTCGGACGGTGGAGCTCCGGTGATTTGAACTATAAACTTGTGAAACAGAAACAGGAGAAAGACAAAAATAGGTAGGAAGCATTTAGAACTGTACAGAATCATTAAGAACGCGGTCGCTGTCGAATTCGGGGAAGACGTACTTGATGAAGAGCTGGTCCAATTGATGCCTGGTGGATGCCTGCGAGTTGTTAGTGTGGAGTATGGAGTAGTAAAAGTGAACAAGAATAGTACAGACTGTAGTAGAGGTGTACAAGAGTAGAGGAATGGAGTAGTAAAAGTGAACAAGAGTAGTACAGTCTGTAGTAGAGGTGTACAAAAGTAGAGGTATGGAGTAGTAGAAGTGTATAGGAGTGGAGGAATGGAGTAGTAGTGGAATATCTGAGGATATCCTCGGACGGTGGAGCTCCGGTGATTTGAACTATAAACTTGCGATACAAAAACAGGACAATGGCAAAAATCGGTAGGAAGCATTTGGAACGTTCCAGAATCATTTAGAAATGTCTATAATCATTAAGGACTGTCTAGAATCATTTAGAAGTGTCTAGAATCATTTAGGACTCTACAGAACCATTGAGAAGGCTCCAGAATCATTTACAACTGTCTAGAATCATTTACAACTGTCTAGAATCATTTAAGACTCTACAGAATCATTTAGAACGCGGTCGCTGTCGAATTCGGGGAAGACGTACTTGATAAAGAGTTGGTCCAATTGGTCCCTGGTGGAACGAGAGAGAAAGAGTGAGTGAGATGCGAGTTGTTAGTGTGTATATACGCGTAGTAGAGGTGTTCAGAATGGAGGAATGGAGTAGTAGAAGTGTACAAGAGTAGAGAAAGGTAGTATGGAGTAGAAGCAGAGTAGGTCCGAGGGGCTCCGATGCAGTAGCAAAAAAATACGTAAAAAACTCTTAAACTTATGAAACAAAAGACAAAACGAAGACAAAAATTGCTGAGAATAATTTGGAACGCCCCAGAATCATTCACAACTGTCTAGAATCGTATAGAACACTCCAGAATCATTTACAACTGTCTAGAATCATTTAAAACTCTCTAGAATCATTTAGAACACTCTAAAATCATATAGAACTTTTTAGAATCATTTAGAACGCTCCAGATCCATTTAGAACGATACAGAATCATTTAGAACGATCCAGAATCATTTAGAAAACTCCAGAATCATTTACAACTGTTTAGAATCATTTAGAACACTCCCAAATCATATAGAACTCTCTAGAATCATTTAGAACACTCCAGATCCATTTAGGATTATCCAGAATCATTTAAAACACTCCAGAATCATTTACAACTATCTAGAATCATTTAGAACACTCCAGATCCATTTAGAATAATCCAGAATCATTTAGAACTGTCTAGAATAAGTTTAGAACTGTCGCTCTTAATAATAAGTATCTCATCCCATGAGTCTAAAAACTAAGCATTTGAATGTCAGCATTTTTTGCAAATTCAATGCAATATATTGCAGCAACAATTTGGCGCAATATATTGCACAGTGTGAAAACGCTCTTAATAAAAATTATCGCATATCTACGTGCGAAAACTACGAAACTATTTGAAACGTTTGCATGTTAACTGCAATAAATTGGTGCAATATATTGCACCGTGTGAAAAAGCTCGTATTAATATTAATTACATACCTACGAGCGAAAGTATTTAAACGTTTGCATTTTAACTCCAATGCAATAAATCGCTGCAATATTTATTGCACCGTGTGAAAACACTCTTAATAAAAAAATGATCGCATCCCACACGTGTGAAAACTACGCATTTAAACGTTTGTATTTTAATTTCAATGCAATAAATCGCTGCAATATACAGGTTGCTCCATTTTTTATTGCAACATAGGCTATGGGTGCAACAAAGACAACATTATTTAGACACTTAAGACACTAAAGAAAAAAGAAAGAGTGATATTATGTCATTGCAACTTTTCACTCTGACAACTGTTCTTTTGATAATCTTTCTTTGTTCAACTCATAGAATTGCCCATGTTGCAATCGCGAATGAAACAAGGTATATATTGCACCGATGTATGAAAACACCGTTTATCTCACCTGTACATCTTCTTTCTCAATAAAATATCGGCCAATGTGCCGATCATGTGCAACGCCCCGTCCTTTTGAGCCGGTTCGGTGGCGTTGTTGGTGAGCACCTGCGTCAGCATCACCATCGTTTTCTGCAACATTTCCTTGCGTTTCCTGCACGACGAGTGCAACAAAGTTTGAGCGGCCGTTACGGGAGAGACGAAATCCTCGAAGACGTCTGCGAAATGCAACAATGACAAAAAGTATGTTGATGTAAAACGATAAAACGTTTGTCGAAATGGGGGGATTTGTTTGAAGGATTGTTCGTTTTGTGAGAGTTATGATGAAGGGTAAATTGTTGCATTTTGTTGCACGTTTTGGCGTGTTTGGCGTGTTTTATGCGCGTTTTTCGTCGATTTGTGTGTTTAAGAGTAATGAGAAAATTTTGCATGTGTTTATGAGCATCAGAGTGTATGAGAAAGAAAGCATGAAAAAATGTGCAAAAAATGGAAAACATGGAAAATCATGAAAAAAGTGGTAAAACATGGAAAAAGTGATAAAGTGAAAAGAAAAACATGTGACATCCAAAAATGGAAAATTTTTTGGAAAAACATAAAAAAAGAAAAACGTGGAAACGCGTGAAAAAGTGGAAAAGACATCGAAGATGGCAAAACATGGAAAAAATGAAAAAACATGAAAAAAGTGGAAAAACGATTAAAAAATGAAAAAACACGGAAAGTGTGGAAAAACATGAAAAAATGGAAAATCATGAAAAAAGAGGAAAAACCTGGAAAACATGAAAATAAGTGGAAAACCAACGAAAAAATGGAAAAACATTGAAAAAATGAAATATCATAAAAAAAAGTGGTAATACATTGGAAAAATGAAAAAAACCTAAAAAATGGAAAAAACATGGAAAAATGGAAAATCATGAAAAAAGTACTAAAACATGGAAAAATGGAAAACCAAGCAAAAATTGAAAAAACATGAAAAAAATGGAATATCATGAAAAGTGGCAAAACATGGAAAAAAATGGAAAAAAGTGGTAAAACATGAATATAAATAATTTGAATGTATTTTCCTTTTAGTAACGCTCTTAGTATTTCGTAAGAACGGGTTGCAAATAAGGAATAAATTTTTATCTAGCACTCTTTTACTATCACGCGTACCATTAATTAGGTTCGTATGGGAACAAACGAGTGCTAGAATCATTTAGAACTGGTCAAAATCGTTTAGAACAGGTTCGAGACTATTTAGAACGGTCCAAGATAAACTAGAATTGTTCAGGATCGTTTAGAACCATTTTATAAGCGACTAGGAACATCAAAAACAGTTCAAAACGATACTAGATTCATTTAGAACAGGTTCAAGACTATTTGGAACAGTTCAAGATAAACTAGAACTGTTCAGGATCATTTGGAACCATTTTAGAACCGATTAGGAGCATCAAAAACAGTTCTAAACGATTCTAGAATCATTTATAAAAAGTTCAAGACTATTTAGAACGGTCCAAGATAAACTAGAACCTCCAGGATCATTTAAAACTGACAAGGAGCGTCAAAAACAGTTCAAAACGATGCTAGAATCATTTAGAACAGGTTGAAGACTATTTGGAACGATCCAAGATAAACTAGAACCGTCCAGGATCATTTAAAACAAGTTTAGAACTGACATGGAGGGTCAAAAACAGTTGAAATCGATGCTAGAATCATTAGAAAGGATTCAAGAGCATTTGGAATGATCCAAGATAAACTAGAACTGTTTAGGATCATTTGGAACCATTTTAGAACTGACTAGGAGCATATAAAAAACAGTTCAAAACGATGCTAGAATCATTTAGAACGCTTCATAATAATTTAGAGCTGTCTAGAACAATCTAGAACGATCCAGATTCACTTACAACTGTCTAGAACCATTTAGAACGGTTCATAAGTATTTAAAACAGCCTGGAACCGTTTAGAATGATCCAGAATCAATTAGATCGGTTTAGAACAATGTAGGGAACAATTTACAGACTATTATATGAACAATTTTATCAATAATTGTACTCGTTCGTGTATTCAAATTATTTAGGATAGTTTCAAAATCATTTAGAACCGATTCAGGACTATTCGGAACGATTTCGGAAACATTTTAAACTGTCTAGAACAATTTATAACGCTCTATTATAAGCACTTAAAACAGTCTGGAACCATTTAGAACGCTCCAAATTTATTTAGAACTGTCTAGAACCACTTAGAACACTCCAGACTCATTTAAAACTATCTAGAACCATGTATAACGGTCCATATAAGCATTATAAGCATATAACCATCCATATAAAACAGTCTGGAGCCATTCAAAACGCTCCAGAATCAATTAGAACCGTTTTAGAACCTTAATATCATTCAGAATCGATTCAGGACCATTCGAAACGGTCCAGAACACAAACGATTAAAAAAAATTGGTCAAAACGTTTACCAAATTTAACTCTGATGTATTCTTGCGGATCAACCGTCCACATGAATGCTCCAGAATCATTTAAAACTGTCTAGAACCATTTAGAATGGTCCAGAATCATTTAGAATTGTCCAGAAGGCCTTTAAAATGGTCCAGAACCATTTAAAACTCTCCAAATTCATTTAGAACTATCTAGAAACATTTAGAATGCTCCAGAATCATTTAAAACTCTCCAAATTCATTTAGAACTATCTAGAAACATTTAGAATGCTCCAGAATCAATTAAAACTCTCCAAATTCATTTAGAACTATCTAGAAACATTTAGAATGCTCCAGAATCAATTAGAACCGTTTTAGAACCTTAACATCATTCAGAATCGATTCAGGACCGTTTGGAACGGTCCAGAACACAAACGATTAAAAAAAAATTAGATCAAAACGCTTAGCGAATTTAACTCTGATGTATTCGTGCGGATCAACCGTCCACATGAATGCTCCAGAATCATTTAGAACTGTCTAGAGCCATTTAGAATGGTCCAGAATCATTTAGAACTGTCTAGAACCATTTAGAATTGTCCAGAAGGCCTTTAAAATGGTCCAGAACCATTTAAAACCCTCCAAATTCATTTAGAACTATCTAGAAACATTTAGAATGCTCCAGAATCATTTAAAACTCTCCAAATTCATTTAGAACTATCTAGAAACATTTAGAATGCTCCAGAATCAATTAAAACTTTCCAAATTCATTTAGAACTATCTAGAAACATTTAGAATGCTCCAGAATCATTTAAAACTCTCCAAATTCATTTAGAACTATCCAGAAACATTTAGAATGCTCCAGAATCATTTAAAACTCTCCAAATTCATTTAGAACTATCTAGAAACATTTAGAATGCTCCAGAATCAATTAAAACTCTCCAAATTCATTTAGAACTATCTAGAAACATTTAGAATGCTCCAGAATCATTTAAAACTCTCCAAATTCATTTAGAACTATCTAGAAACATTTAGAATGCTCCAGAATCATTTAAAACTCTCCAAATTCATTTAGAACTATCTAGAAACATTTAGAATGCTCCAGAATCATTTAAAACTCTCCAAATTCATTTAGAACTATCCAGAAACATTTAGAATGCTCCAGAATCATTTAAAACTCTCCAAATTCATTTAGAACTATCTAGAAACATTTAGAATGCTCCAGAATCATTTAAAACTCTCCAAATTCATTTAGAACTATCTAGAAACATTTAGAATGCTCCAGAATCATTTAAAACTCTCCAAATTCATTTAGAACTATCCAGAAACATTTAGAATGCTCCAGAATCAATTAAAACTCTCCAAATTCATTTAGAACTATCTAGAAACATTTAGAATGCTCCAGAATCATTTAAAACTCTCCAAATTCATTTAGAACTATCCAGAAACATTTAGAATGCTCCAGAATCAATTAGAACCGTTTTAGAACCTTAACATCATTCAGAATCGATTCAGGACCGTTTGGAACGGTCCAGAACACAAACGATTAAAAAAAAATGGTCAGAACGTTTACCAAATTTAACTCTGATGTATTCTTGCGAATCAACCGTCCACATGAATGCTCCAGAATCATTTGAAACTGTCCAGAATAATTTAGAACGCTACCAGAATCATTTAGAACTGTATAGAACCATTTAAACGGTCCAGAACCATTTAGAATGCTCCAGAATCAATTAGAACCGTTTTAGAACCTTAATATCATTCAGAACCGATTCGGAACGATCCGGAACAGTCACGGAAAAAAAAAAAAAAAAAAAAAAAAAAAAAAAAAAAAAAAAAAAAAAAAAAAAAAAAAAAAAAAAAAAAATTATAAAAACGCTTACCGAATTTAACTCTGATGTATTCGTGCGGATCGACCGTCCACAATTCGTGATCCTCGGCCGAATAACTCATCAATGGAAAGAGGACGTCCTGTATAATAGCGGGCATGTGGGGTTTCAGTATTTTCCACGTGTGACCGTGCGATACGGCCTGATTTAAATAGTTCAACGTTTGCTGTAGCACCCTGTATATCAATTAATTCGTTATACGTTAATACAGGGTGTCCCAAATGAAAACTAACCTCAATTTAATGAGATTATAATTTTTTCAAAACGCCTAATCGTAGAAACGTGATTTTATTTTATTAGAAGTTTTGTTATAGTGATAGAGAAATTATGCATTATTACCAATACAGGGTGTTTAATTAAAATCTCCTCCTTTAAAATTCACAGTAACCATTTTTTGTAATTGAACACCCCGTATATTTAAAGATATTTTGAAAGATATACTTTTCTACTTTTCGAAAAAAATGTATTACTTGTACTCATGTTATTCTACAAAAGAAGATGTCCTATATTTCATAAAATTCGGTTAATGCGAATTGAAAAGAGGGGATATTTATGAAACACCCTGTACATGCGATACAAAATTTTTTTGTGTTTCTGTAACAAAAAGTTAAAGCAAAATATTTAGCCGTTTAAAAATTATTAGCTCATTAAAGAGGCTACTTTTTATTGGGACACCCTGTATTCTCGGTACCCTCCGTAGTACCCTTATGTACGGGTTGGCCCAATGAAAAGTGACGCGTTAGCTTTAAAGGCGACTATTTCGAAAACGAATCTTTTTGATAATTTTTTTTTTGTTATTTTCGAAAAAAATAACCTTTTTATTATGATGTGTCACACGACCCGTATATTCCCTTCCCTATTCTAGTCCTTGACAGTTTAGAACCATTTAGTGCGAATTAGAACACATTCAGAGCACATTAGAACTGTTCTGGACAGTTCTTAACACTTCGCTGAGAATTAGAACAATCCTGGATAATTTAGAACACTTCAGAATGAATTAGAACTGTCCTGGATAATATTTAAAATGCTTCGGAAGGAACTGGAACTATCCTGAACAGTTTAGAACATTTCAAAACGAATTCGAACTGTCCTGGATCATTTAGAACACTTTAGAATGAATTAGAACTGTCTTGGATAACATTTAGAAAGCTTCGAAAGGAACTAGAACTGTTCTGGACAGTTCATAACACTTCGCTGAGAATTAGAACAATCCTGGATAATTTAGAACACTTCAGAATGAATTAGAACTGTCCTGGATAATATTTAAAATGCTTCGCAAGGAACTAAAACTATCCTGAACAGTTTAGAACATTTCAAAGCGAATTCAAACTGTCCTGGATCATTTAGAACACTTTAGAATGAATTAGAACTGTCTTGGATAACATTTAGAAAGCTTCGAAAGGAACTAGAACTGTTCTGGACAGTTCATAACACTTCGCTGAGAATTAGAACAATCCTGGATAATTAAGAACACTTCAGAATGAATTAGAACTGTCCTGGATAATATTTAAAATGCTTCGGAAGAAACTAAAACTATCCTGAACAGTTAAGAACATTTCAAAGCAAATTCAAACTGTCCTGGATCAATTAGAACACTTTAGAATGAATTAGAACTGTCTTGGATAACATTTAGAAAGCTTCGGAAGGAACTAGGACTGTTCTGGACAGTTCATAACACTTCGCTGAGAATTAGAACAATCCTGGATAATTTAGAACACTTCAGAATGAATTAGAACTGTCCTGGATAATATTTAAAATGCTTCGGAAGGAACTAAAACTATCCTGAACAGTTTAGAACATTTCAAAGCAAATTCAAACTGTCCTGGATCAATTAGAACACTTTAGAATGAATTAGAACTGTCTTGGATAACATTTAGAAAGCTTCGGAAGGAACTAGAACTGTTCTGGACCGTTCATAACACTTCGCTGAGAATTAGAACAATCCTGGATAATTTAGAACACTTCAGAATGAATTAGAACTGTCCTGGATAATATTTAAAATGCTTCGGAAGGAACTAAAACTATCCTGAACAGTTTAGAACATTTCATAGCGAATTCAAACTGTCCTGGATCATTTAGAACACTTTAGAATGAATTAGAACTGTCTTGGATAACATTTAGAAAGCTTCGGAAGGAACTAGAACTGTTCTGGACCGTTCATAACACTTCGCTGAGAATTAGAACAATCCTGGATAATTTAGAACACTTCAGAATGAATTAGAACTGTCCTGGATAATATTTAAAATGCTTCGGAAGGAACTAAAACTATCCTGAACAGTTTAGAACATTTCATAGCGAATTCAAACTGTCCTGGATCAATTAGAACACTTTAGAATGAATTAGAACTGTCTTGGATAACATTTAGAAAGCTTCGGAAGGAACTAGAACTGTTCTGGACAGTTCATAACACTTCGCTGAGAATTAGAACAATCCTGGATAATTTAGAACACTTCAGAATGAATTAGAACTGTCCTGGATAATATTTAAAATGCTTCGGAAGGAACTGGAACTATCCTGAACAGTTTAGAACATTTCAAAGCGAATTCAAACTGTCCTGGATCATTTGTAACACTTTAGAATGAATTAGAACTGTCTTGGATAACATTTAGAAAGCTTCGGAAGGAACTAGAACTGTTCTGGACAGTTCATAACACTTCGCTGAGAATTAGAACAATCCTGGATAATTTAGAACACTTCAGAATGAATTAGAACTGTCTTGGATAATTTAGAATGCTTCGGAAGGAACTGGAACTATCCTGAACAGTTTAGAACATTTCAAAACGAATTCGAACTGTCCTGGATCATTTCGAACACTTTGGAGTGAATTAGAACTGTCCTGGACAGTTCAGGACACTTCACTGCGAATTAGAACCGTCCTGGACAATTTAGAATGCTTCTAAAGGAATTAGAACTGTCCTGTACAGTTTAGAATACTTCATATCGAATTAAAACTGTCCTGGATAATATTTAAAATGCTTCGGAAGGAACTAAAACTATCCTGAACAGTTTAGTTTAGAACATTTCAAAGCGAATTCAAACTGTCCTGGATCATTTAGAACACTTTAGAATGAATTAGAACTGTCTTGGATAACATTTAGAAAGCTTCGGAAGGAACTAGAACTGTTCTGGACCGTTCATAACACTTCGCTGAGAATTAGAACAATCCTGGATAATTTAGAACACTTCAGAATGAATTAGAACTGTCTTGGATAATTTAGAATGCTTCGGAAGGAACTGGAACTATCCCGAACAGTTTAGAACATTTCAAAACGAATTCGAACTGTCCTGGATCATTTAGAACACTTTGGAGTGAATTAGAACTGTCCTGGACAGTTCAGAACACTTCACTGCGAATTAGAACCGTCCTGGATAATTTAGAATGCTTCTAAAGGAATTAGAACTGTCCTGTACAGTTTAGAATACTTCAGATCGAATTAAAACGGTCCTGGATAATTTAGAATGCTTCGGTAGGAACTAGAACTATCCTGAACAATTCACTGAATTCCATGAACTATCCTGAGCATGTTAGAACTGTTCTGGACAGTTCATAACATCACCTCGGTGCGAATTAGAAATGTCCTGGATAATTTAGAACACTTCAGAATGAATTAGAACTGTCCTGGATAATATTTAAAATGCTTCGCAAGGAACTAAAACTATCCTGAACAGTTTAGAACATTTCAAAGCGAATTCGAACTGTCCTGGATCAATTAGAACACTTTAGAATGAATTAGAACTGTCTTGGATAACATTTAGAAAGCTTCGGAAGGAACTAGAACTGTTCTGGACAGTTCATAACACTTCGATGAGAATTAGAACAATCCTGGATAATTTAGAACACTTCAGAATGAATTAGAACTGTCCTGGATAATATTTAAAATGCTTCGCAAGGAACTAAAACTATCCTGAACAGTTTAGAACATTTCAAAGCGAATTCGAACTGTCCTGGATCAATTAGAACACTTTAGAATGAATTAGAACTGTCTTGGATAACATTTAGAAAGCTTCGGAAGGAACTAGAACTGTTCTGGACAGTTCATAACACTTCGCTGAGAATTAGAACAATCCTGGATAATTTAGAACACTTCAGAATGAATTAGAACTGTCCTGGATAATATTTAAAATGCTTCGCAAGGAACTAAAACTATCCTGAACAGTTTAGAACATTTCAAAGCGAATTCAAACTGTCCTGGATCGATTAGAACACTTTAGAATGAATTAGAACTGTCTTGGATAACATTTAGAAAGCTTCGGAAGGAACTAGAACTGTTCTGGACAGTTCATAACACTTCGCTGAGAATTAGAACAATCCTGGATAATTTAGAACACTTCAGAATGAATTAGAACTGTCCTGGATAATATTTAAAATGCTTCGGAAGGAACTAAAACTATCCTGAACAGTTTAGTTTAGAACATTTCAAAGCGAATTCAAACTGTCCTGGATCAATTAGAACACTTTAGAATGAATTAGAACTGTCTTGGATAACATTTAGAAAGCTTCGGAAGGAACTAGAACTGTTCTGGACAGTTCATAACACTTCGCTGAGAATTAGAACAATCCTGGATAATTTAGAACACTTCAGAATGAATTAGAACTGTCTTGGATAACATTTAGAAAGCTTCGAAAGGAACTAGAACTGTTCTGGACCGTTCATAACACTTCGCTGAGAATTAGAACAATCCTGGATAATTTAGAACACTTCAGAATGAATTAGAACTGTCCTGGATAATATTTAAAATGCTTCGGAAGGAACTAAAACTATCCTGAACAGTTTAGAACATTTCAAAGCGAATTCAAACTGTCCTGGATAATTTAGAATGCTTCGGAAGGAACTAGAACTATCCTGAACTATTTAGAACAATTCAGAGTATATTAGAACTGTCCTCGATCATTTAGAACACTTCAAAGCGAATTGGAATTGTTCTGGATAATTTAGAATGCTCCAGCGAAGGAACGAGAACTATCCTGAACAGTTTAGAACTATTTAGAGCGAATTAGAACTGCCCTGAACAGTTTAGAACAATTCAGTACGAATTACAACTGTCCTGACTAATTTAGAATGCTCCAGCGAAGGAACGAGAACCATCCTGAACAATTTAAAACTATTTAGAGCGAATTAGAACTATCCTGAACAGTTTAGAACAATTCATAGCAAATTAGAACTGTCCTGGATCATTTAAAATCCTTCGGAAGGGAATAGAACTATCCTGCACAGTTTAGAACAATTCAGAGCAAATTAGAACTATCCTGAATAGTTTAGAACGAATTAAAACTGTGCTGGATAATTTAGATTGCTTCGAAAGGAACTAGAACTAGAATCAACGGAACTTCAATGGGCCACCCTGTATACCCGATATATTGTACATATTGGATTATTAATTCGTTTTCTCTCTCTCTCCCTGTATAATTATAAGAAAGAACCAATTCGTTACCTAGGCGGTACCCAATGTCCTCCTCGATAACCGTCCAGTACTCTTAACAGTACCTCGAGAATGCCGGAACTGAACGTTTGTAAATACCTGGCGAGAGAAATAATAATATAAATAAAATAAAAATAAAATTATACAGTGTGTCTACTTAAGTTCGCACCATATGGAAAACTTTTTTATTATTAATTTTACGAAAAAAAGTTATTCCTAATAAAAAGTTCTGCATGTTTTAAAACCTAAAATACAACCATCAGATAACAATTTTTTTAATCCGTATACGAGGTTTGTCAAAAAAATGTGTTTTGTACTCAAGAGTAAAGTACCTTTATTTTTGAAATTATCGGAAATTGTTATTAAGAAAAGTTGATCAGGACTAAAAATTACATTTTTTAATGTTTTTATGTAGTCGATAATTATTGTAAAATAAATTATTTTGTTATCATTTATTTCAATGCATAATCAAACTAATGCAACATAGAAGTTAAGAGATGTAAATGTAATCAAATTTTTAACGAATAAAGAGATAACAGATAACAATTTCCAATATTTTCAAAAATAGATTTACTTTACTTTTGAGCAAAATTCATATTTTCTGACAAACCTCGTATACGACTGAAAAAATTAGATATCTGATGATTGTATTTTAGGTTTTAAAACATGCAGAACTTTTTATGAAGAATAACTTTTTTTCGTAAAATTAATAATAAAAAAGTTTTCCATATGGTGCGAACTTAAGTAGACACACTGTATAAAAGAAAATTAGTTTTTTTTTATAATTAGAATTAGCTCGATCGGCCATTTTTGGTATGTAAAGTTCGTACGTTTTAAAATGACGATGACGTCACGGACCGGCCTGTTGCGACGTTGCCGGATTGTAATTGAAATACTTTATATAACGGATTGATATAGGTATTATTTAATTTAAGCTTATGATTACTTTCGATGTTTAGAAGTCTCTAGAATCATTTAGAACTCTCCAGAAGTATTTAGAACTAAATTTAGAACTGTCTAAAACCATTTAGAACGCTCAATTTACAGAGTTGCAAATCTACAGAGTTGATTAAAGGTTATAGACAGTTCTACATGATTCTAGAGCGTTCTAAATGGTTCTGGACAGTTCGAAATGATTCTAGAGCGTTCTAAATTGTTCTAGACAGTTCGAAATGATTCTAGAGCGTTCTAAATGGTTCTAGACAGTTCGAAATGATTCTAGAGCGTTCTAAATGATTCTGGAGCATTCTAGAACGTTCTAAATAATTCTGAAGGGTTTTAGAGTCTAGAACAAAATCATTTCGAGCTGTTTAGAACCAGTTAGAACGTTCCAGGATCAATTAAAACTCTCTAGGATCATTTAGAACTGTCTAGAACCATTGAAAACGCTCCAAAACCATGTAGAATGGTCCAAAATCAATTAGAACTCTCAAGGATCACTTAGAACTGTCTAAGACCTTTTAGAACACTCCGGAAAACTGTCTAGAATCATTTAGAACTCTACAAAACCATTTAGAAAGCTCCAGAATCAAGTAGAACTCTCTAGAATCACTTAGAACTGTCTAAAACCAATTAGAACGCTCCAGAATCAATTAGAACTGTCCAGAAACAATTAGTACTATACAGAACGATTTAGAACTGTCTAAAACCATTTAGAACGATCCAAAAGCATTTAGAACGCTCCAGAGTCAATTAGAACAGTCCAGAATCATTTAGATCTGTACTGACTCATTTAGGACTGTCTAAAACCATTTAGAACGCTCAATTTACAGAGTTGCAAATCTACAGAGTTGATTAAAGGTTATAGACAGTTCAACATGATTCTAGAGCGTTCTAAATGGTTCTAGACAGTTCGAAATGATTCTAGAGCGTTCTAAATGGTTCTAGACAGTTCTAAATGATTCTAGAGCGTTCTAAATGGTTCTAGACAGTTCGAAATAACTCTAGAGCGTTCTAAATGATTCTGGTGCATTCTAGAACGTTCTAAATAATTCTGAAGGGTTCTCGAGTCTAAAACAAAATCATTTCGAGCTGTTTAGAACCAGTTAGAACGTTTTAGAACCATCTAGAACGCTCCAGAATCAATTAAAATTGTCTAGAATCATTTAGAACTCTACAGAACCATTTAATATGCTCCAGAACCAATTAGAACCCTCTAGAACCACTTAGAACTGTCTAAAACCAATTAGAACGCTCCAGAATCAATTAGAACTGTTCAGAAACAATTAGTACTATACAGAACGATTTAGAACTGTCTAAAACCATTTAGAACGATCCAAAAGCATTTAGAACGCTCCAGAATCAATTAGAACAGTCCAGAATCATTTAGATCTGTACTGACCCATTTAGGACTGTCTAAAATCATTTAGAATGCTCCAGAATAAATTAGAACTGTATAGAATCATTTACATCGTTTCAGAACCAATCTGAATTCTACAGAATCAATTAGAACTGTCAACAACCATTTAGAATGATTTAGAACCATTTAAAACGTTCCGTAGTCATCTAGAACGGTCCAGAATCATTAAGAACTATTTGAAAATGACAAAAACAACAAATCGTAGTTAAAAAAACTTGTCAACTATACAAATAGCGGAATTTCGCGAGCAACGATTTGGCAACAACGCATCGGCATTTCAACCGCCCCTCGTAAAACTCCCCTAGACAAAATGACGGAATTAACATATTTAGACAATACTAGGGAAATTTCGAACAGGGCGGGAAATCACTAAAAAAAAAAAAAAAACTAAACTGTCATATTTTAAATCGTACGAACTAAACAAATAAAATTAACTTATTTTTTCGAAATGAAAATATTGAATAAATGTTGTGGGTTACCATTCGGAGAATTCGTTGTATTCTTTGGTGACGTGTCCCGGTGAACCGTACCGTTCGAACATACGGTACAAAATGTGTAAGGCCCATTTTTTACATTTCCACCAAGGTAAATCGGGCCGTTCGTCTTCGTCCGGTTGCAAAGCTGCAGGCGGTACAGCTCTTTCTACCACCTATTATGACAAAAAAAAATTAATTTTTAATAATCTTTATTTATTAAGTATCAAAGTATTAAATGTGTGGGTGTAGTGCGGTATGTGGCAAATTGTCGTCACTAATGATGTGTCAAATTGTCAAAAATTATGTATCTAACGTCAAATATCAAAATGTCAAAAATTATGCCAAGTTGTCAAATATCAAAATGTCAAAAATTATGTGTCAAATTGTCAAATGTCAAAAATTATGTATCTAACGTCAAATATCAAAATGCCAAAAATTATGTCAAGTTGTCAAATATCAAAAATTATGTGTCAAGTTGTCAAATGTCACCAATTATGTAGCAAATTGTCAAATGTCAAAAATTATGTATCTAACGTCAAATATCAAAATGTCAAAAATTATGTCAAGTTGTCAAATATCAAAATGTCAAAAATTATGTATCTAACGTCAAATATCAAAATGTCAAAAATTATGTCAAGTTGTCAAATATCAAAAATTATGTGTCAAGTTGTCAAATGTCACCAATTATGTAGCAAATTGTCAAATGTCAAAAATTATGTATCTAACGTCAAATATCAAAATGTCAAAAATTATGTCAAGTTGTCAAATATCAAAATGTCAAAAATTATGTATCTAACGTCAAATATCAAAATGCCAAAAATTATGTCAAGTTGTCAAATATCAAAAATTATGTGTCAAGTTGTCAAATGTCACCAATTATGTAGCAAATTGTCAAATGTCAAAAATTATGTATCTAACGTCAAATATCAAAATGTCAAAAATTATGTCAAGTTGTCAAATATCAAAATGTCAAAAATTATGTATCTAACGTCAAATATCAAAATGTCAAAAATTATGCCAAGTTGTCAAATATCAAAATGTCAAAAATTATGTGTCAAATTGTCAAATGTCAAAAATTATGTATCTAACGTCAAATATCAAAATGCCAAAAATTATGTCAAGTTGTCAAATATCAAAAATTATGTGTCAAGTTGTCAAATGTCACCAATTATGTAGCAAATTGTCAAATGTCAAAAATTATGTATCTAACGTCAAATATCAAAATGCCAAAAATTATGCCAAGTTGTCAAATATCAAAATGTCAAAAATTATGTGTCAAATTGTCAAATGTCAAAAATTATGTATCTAACGTCAAATATCAAAATGTCAAAAATTATGTCAAGTTGTCAAATATCAAAAATTATGTGTCAAGTTGTCAAATGTCACCAATTATGTAGCAAATTGTCAAATGTCAAAAATTATGTATCTAACGTCAAATATCAAAATGCCAAAAATTATGTCAAGTTGTCAAATGTCAAAAATTATGTCAAGTTGTCAATTATCAAAAATTATGTGTCAAGTTGTCAAATGTCACCAATTATGTAGCAAATTCTCAAATGTCACCAATTATGTGTCAAGTTGTCAAATATCAAAATGTCAAAAATTATGTGACAAATTGCCAAATGTCACCAATTATGTGTCAAGTTGTCAAATATCAAAATGTCAAAAATTATGTGTCAAATTGTCAAATGTCACCAATTATGTGTCAAATTGTCAAATGTCAAAAATTATGTGGCAAATTGTCAAATGTCACCAATTATGTGTCAAGTTGTCAAATATCAAAATGTCAAAAATTATGTGTCAAATGTCAAATTTTAGGTAGGAATTTTAAATTTCAAAATTTATATTCCAAAAGCCATTTTGGAAAAGAGCAAATAGGGAAACCTGAGAAAAACCTAAATGTCCTTGCCTTGTATATAAAAGAAGGCCAGGAGGTACTGCCCTATCTAACTATCTACGATCTTTAATATTATAATCATTTAATTAAACTATCCTAAAATACGAGGGTAGGGTGACAAGTTTCTCGGCCTGAATCGTTTAGAACTGTTTAGAACGGTCTAGAACGCTTCAGAATCATCTAGAGTCTAGAATCATTAAGAACGCTTCAAAAACGTTTAAAACTATTTAGGCCCATTTAGACTTCTCCAGAATCCATTTAGAACTATCTAGAATAACCTAGAACGCTCCAGAATCATTTAGAACTATCTAGAATCATTAAGAACCATTTAGAACCCTTAAGAACCATTTAGAACGCTTCAGAACCATTTAGAATGCTTCAGAACCATTTATAACGCTTCAGAAACGTTTAGAACTGTCTAGGACCATTTAGACATCTCCAGGATCCATTTGGAACTATCCAGATCCTTTTAGAACGCTCCAAATTCACTTAGAACAGAATCATTAAGAAAGCTTCAGAACCATTTAGAACGCTTCAGAAACGTTTAGAACTGTCCATAGAACCATTTAGACTGCTGCTGAATCCATTTATAACTGTCTAGAACCATTTAGACCGATTCAGGATCGTTTACAACAATTTAGAACGCTCCAGATTCACTTAGAACTGTCTAGAACCATTTAGGAAGCTTCAGAAACATTCAGCACTGTCCAGAACCATTTAGAACGCTCCAAAATGATTCAAAACCGTCCGGAACAATCTAGGAACGCCCAAGGAATCGTTTTAGAACCGTCCCGAACCAAAAATGTTCGACTTAACGGCCATTTCGTCCCCAGTCCCGAGAAAAAAAACTTCTCGCCCTACCCTCGTAAAACAAAAACCACCGCACACCACGATCCAAAAAAAAACAAGAAAAAAAAAACAAATAAATAAATAAATAAATAAAAAAAAAAAACAAAAACACACCGACCTGTCTACAAACTTCCATCCATTGAGCGAAGGCGTCTCTGCCGATCAAATCCAACGGCAAAATGTATTGGGTCAGCGCGAAATAGACTTTGAGCCCTTCTTTTTGCAATAGAACCGATTGCTCCGACGCGTCGGGCAACAGCCTCACCTCCAATTGGTACAATTGAGGCAGGAGCAGGTTCATAGCCTCGTGCAGGGGACCCCGTTCTTCGGCCTTTTTGTATTCGAAGTTCTTCACCAGCTGGTAGAGACAGAGGAAGGCGCCGTGCCAGCCGTTCGGGTCCGGGTTCGACAGGTACACGCTGATCTACGGGATAAATAGAGCGTTAGAGCTTTGAGAAAGATGTAAATAAAGCGTTAGAGCTTTGAGGAAGACGTAAATAGAACATTAGAGCATGTAGGAAGATGTATATAGAGCATTAGAGCTTGCAGGAAGATGTAAATAGAACCTTATAGCTTGTAGGAAGATGTAAATAGTGCGTTAGAGCTCGTAGGAAGATGTAAATAGTGCGTTAGAGCTTGTAGGAAGATGTAAATGGTGCGTTAGAGCTTGCTGGAAGATGTGAATAGAGTGTTAGAGCTTGCAGGAAGATGTAAATAGAGCGTTAGAGCTTGTAGGAAGATGTAAATAGTGCGTTAGAGCTTGTAGGAAGATGTAAATAGAGCGTTAGAGCTTGTAGGAAGATATACCTTGCTTCATTTGCGATTGGAACATTTTTATGGCATTTTTATGAGTTGAACAAAGAAAGATTATTAAAATGACAGTTGTCAGAGTGAAAAGTTGCATTGACACAAATGTCATTCTTTCTTTTTTCTTTATAAGTGTCTTAATAAAGTTGTCTTTGTTGCACCCATAGCTTATGTTGCAATGAAAAATGGAGCAATATGTATAAATAGAGCGTTAAAACATGTATGAGAACATAAATAGAGCAGTAGAGCGTATATGTTAATAGATGTAAAAGATATTAATAGAGCGTTAGAACGTATAGGGAGATATAAATAGAGGTTATGGGGAAGATAAATAGAGCGTTAGATATTTTAGGAAGATATATAAATAGAGTGTTAGAAGTTATGGGAAGAAAAATAGAGCGTTAGAGTTTATAGAAAGATATTAAGAGAGCGTTAAAGGTTGTGTCAAGATGTTATAGTGTTATAGTGTTAGAGCTTATGGGAAAATATAAATAGAGCGTAATATCCCTCTATAGGAGCTATCCATCCGAGCTACCTCTAATAGAGCGTCAGAACTTATAGGAAGATAAATAGAGCGTTAGAGGGCATTTTACTCAAAATCTACATCGAATAGGAAGATATAAATAGCGCATTATAGCATATAGGAAGATAAATAGAGCGTTAGAGTGCCTTTTGCTTAAATATACATCGAATAGTAAGATAAATAGAGCGTTAGAGCTTATAGGAAGATTATTAGAACGTTAGAGGGCATTTTACACGAAAGCTACGTCGAATAGGGAGATATGTAGAAATGTTAGGGCCTCCGGGAATATAAATAGAGCATTAGAGGGAAGGGGCCTTTTACTCGAAAGCTACATCGAATAGGAAGATTAATAGAGCGTTAGAGCTTATAGAAAGATAAATAGAAGGGTAGGGGGCCTTTTACTCTATCGCTACATCGATCAGCAAGCCAAACGAAGCGGTTAGGGAGCCTTTTACTCGAAAGCTACATCGAATAGGTAGACACCAGAGCGTTAGGGCATCTGGGAATATAGAGAATTAGGGGACCTTTTACTTAAAGCTACATCGAATAGAAACATAAATAAAGCGTTAGAGGTCCTTTTACTCGAAAGCTACATCGAATAGGAAGGTATAAATCGAGCGTTATAGCTTATAGGAAGACAAATAGAGCATTAGAGGACCTTTTACATAAAGCTACATCGAATATAAAGATAAATAGAGCGTTAGAGGTCCTTTTACTCTATTGCTACATCGAATAGCAAGCCAAACGAAGCGTTTAGGGGGCCTTTTACTCGAAAGCTACATCGAATAGGTAGACACCAGAGCGTTAAGGCCTCTGGGAATATAGAGCATTAGGGGGCCTTTTACTTAAAGCTACATCGAAAAGGAAGATTAAGAGAGCGTTAGGGGGTCTTTTACTCGAAAGCTACATCTAATAGGATGATTAATCGAGCGTTAGAGCTTATAGAAAGATAAATAGAGCGGTAGAAGGCCTTTTACTCGAAAGCCACATCGAATAGGAAGGTATAAATCGAGCGTTATAGCTTATAGGAAGATAAATACAGCACTAGAGGACCTTTTACATAAAGCTACATCGTTCAGAGGGCCTTTTACTCTACCGCTATATCGACTAGCAAGCCAAATGAAGCGTTTAGGGGACCTTTTACTCGAAAGCTACATCGAATAGGAAGATAAATAGAAAGTTAGGGCCTCCGGATATATAAATAGAGCATTAGGGGGTCTTTTACTTAAAGCTACATCGAATAGAAACATAAATAAGGCGATAGAGGGCCTCTTACTGGGAAGCTACATCTACTAGCAAGCCAAACGAAGCGTTTAGAGGGAGCCTTTTACTCGAAAGCTACATCGAATAGGAAGATAAATAGAGCGTTAGGAGACCTTTTACTCTATTGCTACATCCAAAAGGAAGACAATACAGCGACAATAAGGCCTCTGGGAATATAAATAGAGCATTAGGCGGCTTTCTACTTAAAGCTACATTGAATATAAAGATAAATAGAGCGTTAGAGGGACTTTTATTCGAAAGCAACATCAAATAAGAAGATAAATAAAGCGTTAGGACCTTTTACTTGTAAGCTACATTGAATATAAAGATAAATAAAGCGTTAGGAGGCCTTTTACTCGAATGCTACATCTAGCGTTAGAGGGCCTTTTACTTGAAAGCTACATCTAATAGGAAGACAATAGAGCGTTAAGGCTTCTAAGGATATAAATAGAGCATTAGGGGGTCTTCTACTTAAAGCTACATCGAATAGAAACATAAATATAGCGTTAGAAAGCCTTTTACTCGAAAGCTACATCGAATAGGAAGGTATAAATCGAGCGTTATAGCTTATAGGAAGACAAATAGAGCACTAGAGGGCCTTGCTACATAAAGCTACATCGTTCAGAGGGCCTTTTACTCTACTGCTATATCCACTAGCAAGCCAAATGAAGCGTTTAGGGGGCCTTTTACTCGAAAGCTACATCTAATAGGAAGGTATAAATCGAGCGTTATAGCTTATAGGAAGACAAATAGAGCACTAGAGGGCCTTGCTACATAAAGCTACATCGTTCAGAGGGCCTTTTACTCTACTGCTATATCCACTAGCAAGCCAAATGAAGCGTTTAGGGGGCCTTTTACTCGAAAGCTACATCTAATAGGAAGGTATAAATCGAGCGTTATAGCTTATAGGAAGACAAATAGAGCATTAGAGGACCTTTTACATAAAGCTACATCGTTCAGAGGGCCTTTTACTCTACTGCTATATCGACTAGCAAGCCAAATGAAGCGTTTAGGGGGCCTTTTACTCGAAAGCTACATCTAATAGGAAGGTATAAATCGAGCGTTATAGCTTATAGGAAGACAAATAGAGCATTAGAGGACCTTTTACATAAAGCTACATCGTTCAGAGGGCCTTTTACTCTACTGCTATATCGACTAGCAAGCCAAACGAAGCGTTTAGGGGGCCTTTTACTCGAAAGCTACATCTAATAGGAAGGTATAAATCGAGCGTTATAGCTTATAGGAAGACAAATAGAGCACTAGAGGGCCTTTTACATAAAGCTACATCGTTCAGAGGGCCTTTTACTCTACTGCTATATCGACTAGCAAGCCAAACGAAGCGTTTAGGGGGCCTTTTACTCGAAAGCTACATCTAATAGGAAGGTATAAATCGAGCGTTATAGCTTATAGGAAGACAAATAGAGCACTAGCGGGCCTTTTACATAAAGCTACATCGTCCAGAGGGCCTTTTACTCTACTGCTATATCGACTAGCAAGCCAAACGAAGCGTTTAGGGGGCCTTTTACTCGAAAGCTACATCTAATAGGAAGGTATAAATCGAGCGTTATAGCTTATAGGAAGACAAATAGAGCACTAGCGGGCCTTTTACATAAAGCTACATCGTTCAGAGGGCCTTTTACTCTACTGCTATATCGACTAGCAAGCCAAACGAAGCGTTTAGGGGACCTTTTACTCGAAAGCTACATCGAATAGGAAGATAAATAGAAAGTTAGGGCCTCCGGATATATAAATAGAGCATTGGGGGGTCTTTTACTTAAAGCTACATCGAATAGAAACATAAATAAGGCGATAGAGGGTCTCTTACTGGGAAGCTACATCTACTAGCAAGCCAAACGAAGCGTTTAGGGGGCCTTTTACTCGAAAGCTACATCTAATAGGAAGGTATAAATCGAGCGTTATAGCTTATAGGAAGACAAATAGAGCACTAGCGGGCCTTTTACATAAAGCTACATCGTTCAGAGGGCCTTTTACTCTACCGCTACATCGACCAGCAAGCAAAATAAAGCGTTTAAGTCGAGTCTTTTCACTAAAATCTACAACCGAACAACCACAACAACATAACCTCACTTTATCGACAATCTGCGTCCAACGGCCGGGAAAATCGTGCCTGATGATGTGATTGACGCACGTGCACAATTGCGTCCGGATCAATTCCGGTGCCAGTACGACGGCATCGACGATGCTATCTCTAATCAACGATCTGTCTTGTTCGTGCAACGAAAACGGCACCGGCTGACCGGTCGTCTCCGGCTCCTTGTCCTGCCAATTCGACGATACCAAATTCTTGAGATAGATGGCGCCCGCTTGGCGGACGGGCATATCACAGTCGGACGTCATGACGATTTGCAGGAGCGACGGGGCGAAACCGATGATTTTGTGGATCTGCGGATGATTAATTCGGATAAATTAAAATCGTCGTTTGATGGGGAATGAGGATTTCGAAAGTGTCTAGAATCGTTCGGAACGATCCGGGAGCAATTAGGACTGTTTGGAGAGCTTCTGTATCATTTGGAATGCTTCAGAATCATTCAGAAAGCTTCAGAATTATTCAGAATGCTTCAGAATCAATTAGAACTGTTTAGAACGTGGCGAAACCGATGATTTTGTGGATCTGCGGATGAATTCGGATAAATTAAAGCGTCGTTTGATGGGGAATGAGGAATGAGGATTGTCTAGAATCGTTCGGAACGATCCGGGAGCAATTAGGACTGTTTGGAGAGCTTCTGTATCATTTAGAATGGTCCAGAATCATTCAGAAAGCTTCAGAAACATTCAGAATGCTCCAGAATCATTTAGAACGCTTCTATACTATTTAGAATGCTCCAGAATCATTTAGAACGCTTCTGGATCATTTGGAATGCTCCAGAATCATTCAGAAAGCTTCAGAATCATTCAGAATGCTTCAGAATCATTTAGAACGCTCCAGAATCATTTAGAACGCTTCTGTATCATTTGGAATGCTCCAGAATCATTCAGAAAGCTTCAGAATCATTCAGAATGCTCCAGAATCATTTAGAACGCTTCTGTATCATTTAGAATGCTCCAGAATTATTCAGAAAGCCTCAGAATCATTTAGAACGCTCCAGAATCATTTAGAACGCTTCTGTACTATTTAGAATGCTCCAGAATCATTTAGAACGCTCCAGAATCATTTAGAACGCTCCAGAATCGTTTAGAACGCTTCTGTATCATTTAGAATAATTCAGAATCATTTAGAACGCTCCAGAACCATTTAGAACGCTTCTGTAGTATTTAGAATGCTTCTGAATCATTCAGAACGCTCCAGAATCAATTAGAACTGTTTAGAACGGGGCGAAACCGATGATTTTGTGGATGAAGAATGGGGATTTTAGGACTGTCTAGAATCTTTCGGAACGATCCGGGAGCAATTAGAACTGTTTAGAGCGCTCTACAATCATTTAGAAACGTTCAGAAACATTCAGAACGCTCCAGAATCATTCAGAACGCTCCAGAATCATTTAGAACGCTCCAGAATCATTCAGAATGCTCCAGAATCATTTAGAAAGCTTCAGAATCATTCAGAATGCTCCAGAATCATTTAGAACGCTTCTATACTATTTAGAATGCTCCAGAATCATTTAGAACGCTCCAGAATCATTTAGAACGCTCCAGAATCATCCAGAAAGCTTCAGAATCAATTAGAACTGTTTAGAACGTGGCGAAACCGATGATTTTGTGGATCTGCGGATGAATTCGGATAAATTAAAGCGTCGTTTGATGGGGAATGAGGAATGAGGATTGTCTAGAATCGTTCAGAACGATCCGGAAGCAATTAGAACTGTTTAGAGAGCTTCTGTATCATTTAGAATGGTCCAGAATCATTCAGAACGCTTCAGAAACATTTAGAACGCTTCTGTATCATTTGGAATGCTCCAGAATCGTTCAGAAAGCTTCAGAATCATTCAGAATGCTCCAGAATCATTTAGAACGCTTCTGTATCATTTAGAATACTCCAGAATTATTCAGAAAGCTTCAGAATCGTTTAGAACGCTTCTGGATCATTTGGAATGCTCCAGGATCATTCAGGAAGCTTCAGAATCATTCAGAATGCTCCAGAATCATTTAGAACGCTTCTGTATCATTTAGAATACTCCAGAATTATTCAGAAAGCTTCAGAATCGTTTAGAACGCTTCTGGATCATTTGGAATGCTCCAGGATCATTCAGGAAGCTTCAGAATCATTCAGAATGCTCCAGAATCATTTAGAACGCTTCTGTATCATTTAGAATACTCCAGAATTATTCAGAAAGCTTCAGAATCGTTTAGAACGCTTCTGGATCATTTGGAATGCTCCAGGATCGTTCAGAAAGCTTCAGAATCATTCAGAATGCTCCAGAATCATTTAGAACGCTTCTGTATCATTTAGAATACTCCAGAATTATTCAGAAAGCTTCAGAATCGTTTAGAACGCTTCTGGATCATTTGGAATGCTCCAGGATCATTCAGGAAGCTTCAGAATCATTCAGAATGCTCCAGAATCATTTAGAACGCTTCTGTATCATTTAGAATACTCCAGAATTATTCAGAAAGCTTCAGAATCGTTTAGAACGCTTCTGTATCATTGAGAATAATTCAGAATCATTTAGAACGCTCCAGAACCATTTAGAACGCTTCTGTAGTATTTAGACTGCTTCTGAATCATTCAGAACGCTCCAGAATCAATTGGAACTGTTTAGAACGGGGCGAAACCGATGATTTTGTGGATGAAGAATGGGGATTTTAGGACTGTCTAGAATCTTTCGGAACGATCCGGGAGCAATTAGAACTGTTTAGAGCGCTCTACAATCATTTAGAAACGTTCAGAAACATTCAGAACGCTCCAGAATCATTCAGAATGCCCCAGAATCATTTAGAATGCTTTAGAATCATTCAGAATGCCCCAGAATCATTTAGAATGCTTTAGAATCATTCAGAATGCCCCAGAATCATTTAGAATGCTTTAGAATCATTCAGAATGTTCCAGAATCAATTACAATTGTTTAAAAAGAGGCGAAACCGATAATTTTGTGGATATGCGAAAATTTGGAAAATTAAAACGTTGTTAAATTATCGCGTATCGTTTGGAATGTGGACGATGTGGAACGTTCCGGAAGGATTTTAGGACTGTCTAGAATCGTTCGGAACGATGCGGAAGCAATTATAACTGTTTAGAGCGCTCTAGAATCATTCAGAATGCTCCAGAATCATATAGAATGGTCCAATATCACTTAGAACGCTCCAGAAGCAATTAGAACTGTTTAGAGCGCTCCAGAATCTTTTAGAACGCTTCTGTATCATTTAAAAACGCTCCAGGAATCACTTAAAACGTTTTAAAATCGTTTAGAACGCTTTAGTATCTTTTAGAGCGGTCTAGAACGCTAATTAATCGATTAATTAATTTGTACGAGGGCGAGAAAGGTGGAAAGTTCTCGAACTTTCTGAATTCTGAATCATTTAGGACTATCTAGAAATGATCTAGAACGCTCCGGGGTGGTTTAGAACTATTTAGAGCGCCCCAGAGCCATTTAGAACGCTCCAGTATCATTTAAAACTGTCTAGAACGCTCCGGAATCATTTAGAACGGTCCAGAAGTTGTCTAGCCGAGAACTTTTCACCTAACCCTCGTATCGAAATTTGTGGTAATTTTTGAAGCTACTCGCATACTTACAATTCATTATCTGGTATAAATGTTATTCCTATACATTTTTTTATCAATTAATTTTCAATGTAATATTAACAATGTGGTAACATATGAAAGTAACTTCTCTTTCCATGTCTCGACGTCTCATTAATAGATTAAAATGGATATAATGCATAATATGCGATTAAATGGTACGTTTAATGGTACATTTAATGGTAAATGACGAGTAATCAATCGAATATTTCGAATTGTAATGGCAAAAATACGAGACCGCATGGTTTTTCGATTTACCTGATCTAATTGAACTTCGGCTTGCTGTCGTTGGTTGGGCTCGATAGTGGCCCGAAGTAAATCTATTAGTTTTCTAGTTTCCATTTTGTCGGCTTGTCGCTCGTCCGCCTTTTTCGGGTTTTTTTTTTCACGCCTAAAACGAATACGACAAAATAATTTTTATTATTTCTTCCTCGATGCTCCGGTAACTCGCGCACGATGCACGACGGAACTCGAAATTTGACAGGAGACGAAAGTGACGTAAGTGACAGGTGAAGGCCGCCTTTGACGTACTCGATCGATATCGAAATTATTTAACCGGGTTTTTTTGTTTAGAAAGGAGCTGGATTTATCGAAAATATCGTTTAAATGCGATAGAAAGTGGAATTATTCGCGTACGGGACGAAATAATTTGGTAATGTACGCGAAAAAATGCCTAGCCTCTTCGTTTTCGACCAATCGGAAGGGAGTATTTTGACACGGATGTCCACCAATCCAGACGTGATTGGTCAATAACAAAGATAGCCAACATTTAAATATGGTACGTACATTTTTTAGTTAGCATTGTTTCCGTGGAATTATTTAGTTTCTCATTTAATAAGAAGATTACATTTGATTAATTATTTGCGAATTACCTGTCATTTTAGTACGAAAAGCGACCGACCTTTGTCCCAAAGCAGCACCGTAGACAATGACGGTTTGACAGATGACAGGCGTCAAAAAGTCCGTCGAAGGATAATATTTTGCATAATAAACACGTTAAAAAAAATTAGTAAGTTTCTAATGTTAATTTGAAAAACTGGAGTGAACGAAAACCGTCTAACACAAATATGATAAAATTATTTTCGCTGAAACAACAAAAGAAAGATGGCGAATCGACACCGCGACAGGGCAATCAAAAGAAAGCGTCAGCTGCACAATTGAGGATCACAAAAGGTTCGAGTTTTTCCGCATCATTTCCAACGAATTTCTAAATTCTATCGTTCCCACATTTTTTTCTTTTTTTTTTTAGATATAAACGAATTGAATCTACCCAAAACGTGCGCCACGGAATTTCCCGATCCCGACGATCTGTTAACGTTCAAACTGGTCATTTGTCCAGACGAGGTAAAATATTTCATTGTGTTTGTGGCATTAGAACAATGCTCTAAATGTAATTTACGAGGGTAAGGTGAAAAGATCTCTCGATCTGACGACGATAGATAGCGATTTTCGATTGAATAATTACATTATTCTTTGTAGTAAGTCGAAATGTTTGGTTCGAGACAGTTCGAAATGATTCCGGGGGCGTTCTCTAAACAGTTCTAATTGATTCTGGAACGTTCTAAATAACTATGGAGCGTTAGAAATGATTCTGGAGTGTTCTGAATGGTTCTAGCATCGTTTTGAACTATTTTAGATGCTCCTAGTCGGTTCTAAAATTGTTCTAAACGATCCTGAACAGTTCTAGTTCATCTTGAACTGTTCCAAATAGTCTCGAATCTGTTCTAAATGATTCTAGAATCGTTTTGAACTGTTTTTAATGCTCATAATCGGTTCTAAAATTGTTCTAAACGATCATGAACTGTTCTAGTTTATCTTGAACTGTTACAAATAGTTTAAATCTGTTTTAAATGATGTTCTAAATCGTTTTTAAATGTTTTTGATTCTCCTAGTCGGTTCTAAATCATCCCGAACAGTTCTAGTTTATCTTGGATCGTTCCAAATAGTCTTGAACCTGTTCTAAATGAATCTAGTATCGTTTTGAACTGTTTTTTGAGCTCCTAATCGGTTCTAAATGATCCTGAACGGTTCTTGTTTATCTTGGACCGTTCCAAATAGTCTTGAATCTGTTCTAAATGATTCCTAACATAGTTTTGAACTGTTTTTGATGCTCCTAATCGGTTCTAAAATGGTTCTAAATGATCCTGAACAATTCTAGTTTATCATGGACCGTTCCAAATAGTCTTGAATCTGTTCTAAATGACTCTAGCATCGTTTTGAACTATTTTTTATTCTCCTAATCGGATTTAAAATGGTTTTAAATGATCCTGGATAGTTCTAGTTTATCTTGGACCGTTCCAAATAGTCTTGAACCTGTTCTAAATGATTCTAGCACTCGTTTTGAACTGGTTTTGATGCTCCTAATCGGTTCTAAAATATACTGCTCCACAAAAGTTAAGGAAGTTCACAAATATTGAGATTAATTTAAAAGTTACAGGTTTTTTGATCGCCTAATTTAGTATGAGTTGTAGATGAAGGGTAAAAAAATCCACTCAGATATAAGAGAAAACATTGAATTTCGCATATTTGAAAATTTGGGGATCAAAAAGTCTGTAACTTTGAAAATAATCGCAAAATATGCGAAACTTCCTTAACTTTTTGTGGAGCAGTTTCTAAATGATCCTGGACAGTTCTAGTTTATCTTGGATCGTTCCAAATAGTCTCGAATCTGTTCTAAATGATTTTGGCATCGTTTTGATCTGTTTTCGATGCTCCCAATCGGTTATAAAATAGTTCTAAACGATCCTGGACAGTCCTAAATCCAACCTTTAACCCTCGTACATTACATCCCCTAAACGCTGTTTAAACCCTACATCCCCCCCTCTTGTCAATTTCGATCGTACGATAAAAAATTAACCGCTTCTTATCCACTCGGTAGGGTTTCTACAAAACCAGTCTAAAAAATTAACCACTTGTTCAACCACTTATCAACTTGATAGTGTGTTGTGTTTTAACGTTGGCATCACTGTCAACGATTTCAAGTTGTCATACAAATGTCATGTCAGTTTAGGCTACAAAACCGGTCCAATAAATTAACCACTTGTTATCAACTTGATAGGGATTCTACAAAACCCATAGACCTATTAACTATGGACGCGATTTAGACAAAGAGGTAGTGTTGTCGATGATTGAGAGAGATGCAGCTAGTTTGGGCATATGGTAATGAGAGATTGGACAATGCATTAGCCAATAGTAAGAAAGCAAAAGACCACGTGAGTTACGTTTTCAGTAATGCAAGGTAGTTGGGGTAGAGGAGTGTAGCTTATGGTAGAATATGGTTGAGGATTTATTATTTTTTTACCGAGGAAAATGCATTTTTTAGCTGAGCCTAAATTCCCACGCATTTGCAAATACAGTTCTTATTTTGTATTGTTAATTGGAACATCCTACCTATCAACCAGTACAGATTTCGCAATTTAAGACCTAGATGCTTTCTCTTGTAAAAAATATGTTTCTTCCTGGTCATTCTTCTGTACAAGTGGATACCAAGATAAAAACAATATTTAAATATTAAGCGTACAAATAATTTAACAGATTAATAGCCTTTTTTTCACGCACCCTGTATATATTTTATATATTTTTGGGTCCCGCCTACTTTTAGCCCAAACTAGCTCCATCTCTCACGAACCTCTCTCTCTCTATCATTGGGAACGCTGAATAACCTCAAAATACGGATAAAGCCGCGTCCATACTTAATAGATCTATGACAAAACCGGTCTAAAAAATTAACCATTTGTTATCAACTTGATAGGGTGTTGTGTTTTAACGTTGGCATCACTGTCAACGATTTCAAGTTGTCATACAAATGTCATGTCAGTTTAGGCTACAAAACCGGTCTAAAAAATTAACCGCTTGTTATCAACTTGATAGGGTTTCTACAAAACCAGTCTAAAAAATTAACCATTTGTTATCTACCCACCAGGGTTTCTACAAAACCAGTCTAAAAAATTAACCACTTGTTATCAACTTGATAGGGTTTCTACAAAACCGATCTAAAAAATTAACCATTTGATATCTACCCAACAGGGTTTCTACAAAACCAGTCTAAAAAATTAACCATTTGTTATCTACCCAACAGGGTTTCTACACAACCAGTCTAAAAAATTAACCATTTGATATCTACCCAACAGGGTTTCTACACAACCAGTCTAAAAAATTAACCATTTGTTATCTACCCAACAGGGTTTCTACAAAACCAGTCTAAAAAATTAACCATTTGTTATCTACCCAACAGGGTTTCTACAAAACCAGTCTAAAAAATTAACCATTTGATATCTACCCAACAGGGTTTCTACAAAACCAGTCTAAAAAATTAACCATTTGTTATCTACCCAACAGGGTTTCTACAAAACCAGTCTAAAAAATTAACCATTTGATATCTACCCAACAGGGTTTCTACAAAACCAGTCTAAAAAATTAACCACTTGTTCAACCACTTATCAACTTGATAGGGTGTTGTGTTTTAACGTTGACATCACTGTCAACGATTTCAAGTTGTCATACAAATGTCATGTCAGTTTAGGCTACAAAACCGGTCTAAAAAATTAACCGCTTGTTATCAACTTGATAGGGTTTCTACAAAACCAGTCTAAAAAATTAACCATTTGATATCTACCCAACAGGGTTTCTACAAAACCAGTCTAAAAAATTAACCGCTTGTTATCAACTTGATAGGGTTTCTACAAAACCAGTCTAAAAAATTAACCATTTGATATCTACCCAACAGGGTTTCTACAAAACCAGTCTAAAAAATTAACCATTTGTTATCTACCCAACAGGGTTTCTACAAAACCAGTCTAAAAAATTAACCATTTGATATCTACCCAACAGGGTTTCTACAAAACCAGTCTAAAAAATTAACCGCTTGTTATCCACTTGGTAGGGTTTCTACAAAACCAGTCTAAAAAATTAACCATTTGATATCTACCCAACAGGGTTTCTACAAAACCAGTCTAAAAAATTAACCATTTGTTATCTACCCAACAGGGTTTCTACAAAACCAGTCTAAAAAATTAACCACTTGTTATCTACCCAATAGGGTTTCTACAAAACCAGTCTAAAAAATTAACCACTTGTTCAACCACTGATCAACTTGATAGGGTGTTGTGTTTTAACGTTGGCATCACTGTCAACGATTTCATACAAATGTTTTTACAACAAAGTTTTTCATACAAATGACAAGTCAGTTTATGTCAGTTTAGGCTACAAAACCGATCCAAAAAATTAACCGCTTGTTATCTACCCAACAGGGTTTCTACAAAACCAGTCTAAAAAATTAACCGCTTGTTTTTCAACTTCATAGGGTTTCTACAAAACCGGCCGGTTCGTGTTCAGCTTCAAAGTCGGTCCGAACTATCCGCACGAACCACCCAAAGTGAAATGCGAAACGCAAGTCTATCATCCGAACATCGATCAACAGGGCAACGTCTGTTTGAACATTCTTCGAGAGGACTGGAAACCCGTCCTGACCATCAACAGCATCGTCTACGGTTTGCAGTATTTGTTCCTCGAACCCAATCCGGAGGATCCGTTGAACAAAGAGGCCGCAGAAGTGTTGACGAACAATCGGAGATTGTTCGAACAGAACGTCCAGAAGGCCATGAGAGGCGGGTACGTTGGCGGCGTTTACTTCGATAGGTGTTTGAAGTGATGATGATGTTGATGTGATGATGATGATGATGCGGGATTTGTTTGTTTTTTATTTTTTTTTTTTTAAATGGCGCGTTTTTTCTTTTTTTTTTGTTTGAGTGTATATATACGATGTGACGAGAAGAAACGAATTAGTTGCTTTGGTGTACTTTTAGAATTATTAATTTTTTTTTTAGTTTTTCTTTTTTGTTTTTTTGGTTTTCTAACCCGTCGAATCGTCGTTGTGTTGACTACGAGATAACTCGTAGCGCGGCTTCCCGGACTGGATCGCGAGTTGACTACGAGTTATCTCGTAGTGCGCCGTCACGGGCGAGAAATCGACTACGAGATAACTCGTAGTGCGGCGTCCCGGGACAGAACGCGAGTTAACTACGAGTTATCTCGTAGCGCGGCGTCCTGGGACAGAACGTTACTCGTTTACGAGATAACTCGTAGTGTGGCTTCCCGGACTGGATCGCGAGTTAACTACGAGTTATCTCGTAGCGCGGCGTCCTGGAACAGAAAGTTAATCGACTACGAGTTATCTCGTAGCGCAGCGTCCTGGGACAGAAAGTTGCTCGACTACGAGTTATCTCGTAGCGCTGCGTCCCGCGACAGAACGTTACTCGACTACGAGATAACTCGTAGTGCGGCGTCCTGGACTGGATCGCGAGTTGACTACGAGTTATCTCGTAGTGCGGCGTCTCGGGCGAGAAATCGACTACGAGATAACTCGTAGTGCAGCGTCCTGGGACAAAAAGTTGCTCGACTACGAGATAACTCGTAGTGCGGCGTCCCGGACTAGAACGCGAGTTAACTACGAGTTATCTCGTAGCGCTGCGTCCCGCGACAGAACGTTACTCGACTACGAGATAACTCGTAGTGCGGCGTCCTGGACCAGAACGCGAGTTAACTACGAGTTATCTCGTAGCGCGGCGTCCTGGGACAGAAAGTTGCTTGACTACGAGTTATCTCGTAGTGCGGGGTCCCGGACAAGAACGCATGTTAACTACGAGTTATCTCGTAGCGCTGCGTCCCGCGACAGAACGTTACTCGACTACGAGATAACTCGTAGTGCGGCGTCCTGGACCAGAACGCGAGTTAACTACGAGTTATCTCGTAGCGCTGCGTCCCGCGACAGAACGTTACTCGACTACGAGATAACTCGTAGTGCGGCGTCCTGGACCAGAACGCGAGTTAACTACGAGTTATCTCGTAGCGCGGCGTCCTGGGACAGAAAGTTGCTTGACTACGAGTTATCTCGTAGTGCGGGGTCCCGGACAAGAACGCGAGTTAACTACGAGTTATCTCGTAGCGCTGCGTCCCGCGACAGAACGTTACTCGACTACGAGATAACTCGTAGTGTGGCTTCCCGGACTGGATCGCGAGTTGACTACGAGTTATCTCGTAGTGCGGCGTCTCGGGCGAGAAATCGACTACGAGATAACTCGTAGTGCAGCGTCCTGGGACAAAAAGTTGCTCGACTACGAGATAACTCGTAGTGCGGCGTCCCGGACTAGAACGCGAGTTAACTACGAGTTATCTCGTAGCGCTGCGTCTCGAGCCAGAACGTTACTCGACTACGAGATAACTCGTAGTGTGGTTTCCCGGACCAGAACGCGAGTTGACTACGAGTTATCTCGTAGCGCTGCGTGTCCCGGGTTACTCGGTAGAAAGTTACTCGACTACGAGATAACTCGTAGTGCGGCGTCCTGGGACAGAACTCGAGTTGCCTACGAGATAACTCGTTGCGCAGCTTTCGAGGGTCCAGAACGTGAATTGACTACGAGTTATCTCGTAGTGCGGTGTCCTGGAACGGAAAGTTAATCGACTACGAGTTATCTCGTAGTAGCGCGGCGATACGAACGGGTGTCGATATTGTAGCCCGAGATGATTACTCTGTATATTGACTGATTGAGTTTGTTTTTCTCTTTTATTTTTTATTATTATTATTATTAATATTATTTTTTTTTTTTTGAACTAATAACGTTTGTTGTTGCTATTAATAAAATAAAATTTATACAGTAAGAATCGGTCTTGGGGAGGGAGGGGTGTGTGGGATTTTACGAGGGTAAGGTGAATAGTTCTCGTTTCTCCCGACGTTTTTTAGTTTTGAAAAAATTACTTTGTTCTTCTTATTAAGTCGAATTATTTAGTTCGGGACGGTTCTAATCGATTCCGGGGCGTTCTGAATTGTTCCGGACAGTTCTAAACGATTCAGGAGCAGTCTAAATGGTTCTAGACAGTTCTTAATTATTCTGGAGCGTGACTAAATAGTCCTAGACAGTTCTAGATAATTTTGAAGCGTTCTAAACGATTCTAGACACTTCCAAATGGTACTAGACGGTTCTAAGTGATTCTAGAACATCCTGAATCGGTTCTAAGTGAATCTGGAGCCTTTTAAATGGTTCTAGACAGTTCAAAATGATTCTAAACTGTTCTAAATGGTTTTAAACAGTTCTAAGCGAATCTGGAGCCTTTTAGATTGTCCTAGACAGTTCTAAATGATTCTGGATCGTTCCAGACAGTTCTAGAGATGATTCAGGCCGAGAACTTTTCATCCTACTCTCGTATTCGCCCAGTTCAATGCGAGAAAGTGGTTCGGTTTTTGTTTTTCCATTTTTTTTTTAAACTAAAAACTATTTTCATTCTAACTTCTAACTAAACTTTTGTTGTTTGCGTTTCAAAATGGGCTATCGAATTTTATTGAGATTTCAAAGATTTAATTTTTTTTTTCAGGCGCTGTTGAATACATAAAAATATACTGTTGAAGTTATATAACTTGTTATGATGCGTATTTGTTTTGTAAACACACGTTGCTTTTTTTTTTTTTATAAAATCGCGTAAGATCGCAGAGGGCGGTTTTTTTTTTATTCTCCAGCATTTTTTCTTCGAACATTTCGATCCGCCCTCGTACGTTTCGAAGGAAAATCGTCCTCGACGATGTGTAAAAATAATTTGCGATTCTTCGTTCCAAATTAAAAATTTGTATGTCTTAGGATTAAAAAATTAATTTAACGTTTTTGAATTGTGAAATTCGGTCAATTCTTAGATCGAAATTTTTTTCCTTGTAGATACAACACGAACGAATATCTAATAAAAAAAAATCATTGTAAATATTTTACATCTCACAGCCTTTTGGAGCGTTTTGCGACGGTGCAATATATTGCAGGAATTTATTGCATCATTTTATTGCAGGTTTTCGAAAACTACGCTTGTAATTTAACTGAAATGGAATATTTATGCAATTTATCGCATTTTATCGAAACTACGTTTGTAATTTGACTACAATGCAATAATTATGCAATATATTGCAACAATTTATTGCAGTTTTTCGAAAACTACGTTAGTATTTTAACTGTAATGCAATATTTATGCAATATATTGCATTTTTTTCGAAAACTACGTTTGTAATTTAACTGCAATGCAATATTTATGCAATATATTGCACCGTGCGAAAGCGCTCTTAGTGTATAAAATAATCCATTAGGAGTGTAAAAGTAGTTGCTCGAGAGGCTTCTTCTTGTTTATAACAATCGATTCGTTTTATTTTTTTTTATTTTTTTTTTCGTTCCATTTTGTTAAAACACACCGCTCGTATTTATTTATCGGATGAAATTCTAAAGTAATTTTTTATAAGAAAATAAATTGATTATCATTATTTGCTTGGTATTTTTATTATTTATTATCTTCGAGCATCTTTTCAACGAGTCCCTTTTGCTCACGCTGTCGTTGTTTAATAGGTAAAATGTTCTCGAACTGAATCATTTAGAACTGTCTTTGAAGCATTTAGAACGCTTCAGAACATTTTAGAAAGCTCCAGAATCATTTAGAACTATCTAGAACCATTCAGAACGCTTCAGAATCAATTAGAATGCTCCATAGTCATTTAGAATTGTCTAGACAATTTAGAACACTCCATAGTCACTTTAGAAGAATTCTGAATCAATTAAAACTATCTAGAATCATTCAGAACCAATTAGAACGCTCTAGGATCATTTAAAACTGTCTAGAACCATTCAGAACCATTTGTTTGTTTGTTTTTATCGTATTCCGGGTCATCTTCGAGCTGCAAAACGAATCAGTTTCCAAATCGGTTAAGTAATTTTTAAATTAAAAAAAAAACAAATCGATCATTAAGATCATTATAGATCATCAAATTGATCATTTTACTCGGCATTTTCATCATATTCGATCATCCTCTCAGCCATTTTGTCCCTTTTGCTTACGCTCTCGTTGTTTAATATATAAAAGTTCTTGGTCAGAATCATTTTAGAACTCTCCATAATCATTAGAACGATCCAGAACCATTTAGAACGCTCCAGAAACATCTAGAACGCTCTAGAAACATTTAGAACGCTCCAGAACCATTTAGAATGCTCCAGAACCATTCATAACGATCCAGAACCATTTAGAACCCTCCAGAACCATTTAGAATGCTCCAGAACCATTCAGAATGACTCAGAATCATTTAGAACGCTCCAGAATCATTTAGAACTCTCTATAGTCACTTTAGAACGCTTCAGAATCTATTAAAACCATTTAGAAAGCTCTAGAATAATTTTCGAAATCGGTTCAATAATTTTTATATGAAAAAACCGAATTAATCATCATTTTACTCGACATTTTCATCATTTTCGATCATCATTTCGGCCATTTTGTCCCTTTTGCTGACGCTCTCGTTGTTCAAAACGTAGAATCTTAGAGGCTTCGAATTCCATTCTTCCGCTCTATTTATCCCGATTCTCGCGCTTTTTACGATCTTTATCTCGTTTCTATCGTTGTTTAGATAGCTCCAGAATCATTTTAGAACTGTCTAGAACCATTTAGAACGATTCAGAAACGTTTAGAACGCTTCATAATCTATTAGAACAATTTAGAACGCTCTAGAACCTATTAGAACTGTTTAGAACGCTCTAGAATCATTTTCAAAATCGATTCAATAATTTTTTTTATAAAAAAAAACGAATTAATCATCATTTTTATTGACATTTTCATCATCTTCAATCATCCTTTCGGCCATTTTGTCCCTCTTACTGACGCTCTCGTTGTTCAAAACGTAGAATCTTAGAGGCTTCGAATTCCATTCTTCCGCTCTATTTATCCAAATTCTTGCGCTTTTTACGATCTTCATCTCTTTTCTATCGTTGTTTAGATATCTTCAGAATCATTTTAGAACTGTCTAGAACCATTTAGAACGCTTCAGAAACGTTTAGAACGCTTCATAATCTATTAGAACAATTTAGAACGCTCTAGAACCTATTAGAACTGTTTAGAACGCTCTAGAATCATTTTCAAAATCGATTCAATAATTTTTTTTATAAAAAAAAACGAATTAATCATCATTTTTATTGACATTTTCATCATCTTCAATCATCCTTTCGGCCATTTTGTCCCTTTTGCTGACGCTCTCGTTGTTCAAAACGTAGAATTTTAGAGGCTTCGAATTCCATTCTTCCTCTCTATTTATCCCAATTCTCGCGCTTTTTACGATCTTCATCTCTTTTCTATCGTTGTTTAGATATCTTCAGAATCATTTTAGAAATGTCTAGAACCATTCAGAACGCTTCAGAACCATTTAGAACGCTCCATAGTTGTTTAGAAAGCTCCAGAATCATTTAGAACTCTCTATAGTCACTTTAGAACGCTTCAGAATCTATTAAAACCATTTAGAAAGCTCTAGAATAATTTTCGAAATCGGTTCAATAATTTTTATATGAAAAAACCGAATTAATCATCATTTTACTCGACATTTTCATCATCTTCGATCATCCTTTTCGGCCATTTTGTCCCTTTTATTCTATTTATCCCAGTTCTCACTCTCTTTACGATCTTCTTCTCGTTTCTATCGTTGTTTAGATATCTTCAGAATCATTTTAGAACTGTCTAGAACCATTCAGAACGCTTCATAATCAATAAGAACGCTCCAGAATCTATTAGAACTGTTTAGAACGCTCTAGAATCATTTTCAAAATCGATTCAATAATTTTTTTTATAAAAAAAAACGAATTAATAATCATTTTTATTGACATTTTCATCATCTTCAATCATCATTTCGGCCATTTTGTCCCTTTTGCTGACGCTCTCGTTGTTCAAAACGTAGAATCTTAGAGGCTTCGAATTCCATTCTTCCGCTCTATTTATCCCAATTCTCGCGCTTTTTACGATCTTCATCTCTTTTCTATCCCAATCCGGATGATCCGGATCGTCTTCGAGCCACAAAGAATCATTTTCCGGATCGGTCAGATCGATTTTATTGGAATTTTCTTTGGTGATGTCGAATGATATGCACAATTTCGAAGGACCATCGCACAATTTCGATGTTTTTATTTTTTTACGGACCGCCTGCTTCGATTTGTTCCTGTTGGCTAAAAAAAAAAGAAGAAAAAATCATCGTTAGTAATGAATTAATAATAAATATACGGGGTGTTCATTAATCGAGTGGTTAAAAATGGTTCTAAATGATTCTAGAGAGTTCTAAATGATTCTGGAGAATGTGAAAAATTAAATTGTTCTGGACTGTTTAGTTTGTCCTGGACCGTTCCAAATAGTTTTGAACCTGTTCTAAATGATTCTAGCAACGTTTTGAACTGTTTTTAATGCTCCTAGTCGGTTCTAAAATTGTTCTAAATAACCCTGAATAGTTCTGGTTTATCTTGGGCCGTTCCAAATAATCTCGAACCTGTTCTAAATTATTCTAGAATCGTTTTGAACTATTATTGATTCTCCTAATCGGTTCTAAAATGGTTCTAAATGGTCTTGAACGGTTCTTGTTTATCTTGAACCGTTCCAAATAGTATTGAACCTGTTCTAAATGAATCTAGTATCGTTTTGAACTGTTTTTGGTGGTCTTAGTCAGTTCTAAAATGGTTCTAAATGATCCTGGACAGTTTTAGTTTAAAATGGACCGTTCCAAATAGTCTTGAATCAGTTCTAAATAATTCCTAACATCGTTTTGAACTGTTTTTAATGCTCTTAGTATGTTCTAAAATGGATCTAATTGATCCTGGACAGTTCTCGTTTATCTTGGACCGTTCCAAATAATTTTGAACCTGTTCTAAATAATTCTAGTATCGTAATATTTCGCCTCAAAAACTCCTCCTTAATAATTAAAAATCCTTTTCTCTAAAATTGTAACACCCTGTAGCTCGAAAACTATGAGATTTATGACATAAATCGATATAAACTTTTCTTCTTTTAAAATCATCCAAACATTCACATCCTGAACTATCGCCACTCAATTAATCAAACACCCTGTATATGTATGTATAAGTTTTCGTTTCGATCGTAGATACATCTGAATTTCTCCATAATTTCTACACCCTGGAAAGGTTCCAGGGCTCTTAATAAAACGGCCGCTCCGGATTCTCTGGATGAAATGTTGAAACAGTGATACATCCCGTAGGTGAAATAAACGTAACAAGTTCCTACCGGCATGTACATGGGCTCGTTGGAGCTCGTTCGCCTTTAAAAAAATACATTTTTTTTTTTTTTTTTTTTGTGGGGTTTGTATGGCAACGGTACGAGGGTGAAGTGAAAAGTTCTCGGTTTGGAGATAAAAGACTGGCGATTTTCGGTTGGAAAAATTGCGTTATTTTTCTTGTTAAGTAGAAATGTTTAGTTCGAGACGGTTCTGAATGGTTCTGGAGCGTTCTAGATGGTTCTACACAGTTCTAAATGATTCTGGAGCATTCTAAATGGTTCTAAATAGTACTAATTGATTCTAGAGCATTCTAGATGGTTTTAGACAATTTTAAATGATCCTGGAGCTTTCTAAATTTTCTGGAGCGTTCTAAATGGTTCAAGACAGTTCTAAATGATTCTGGAGCATTCTAAATGATTCTAAACATTTTTTAATTATTCTGAACGGTTCAGTTCTAAATGATTCTAGAGCTTCCTAAACGACTACGGAGCGTTCTAAAAGGTTCTAAATTGTTTAAGACAGTTCTAAATGATTCTGAAGGGTTCTGAATGATTCTAGTCAGTTCTAAATGATTCTGGACCTTCCTTAACGACTATGGAGCGTTCTAAAAGGTACTGAAGCGTTCTAAATTGTTTAAGACAGTTCTAAACGATTCTGGAGCATTCTAAATGATTCTAAACAGTTTTAAATGATTCTGAAGGGTTCTGAATTAGTCTAGACAGTTCTAAATGATTCTGGAGCTTCCTAAACGACTATGGAGCGTTCCAAAATGTTCTGAAGCGTTCTAAATGGTTCAACACAATTCTAAACGATTCTGGAGCGTTCTAAATGATTCTAAACAGTTCTAAATTATTCTGGAGACAAAATAAATTGTTGTAGACAATTAGCATCCTTATTCGAATTAAAATCGTAGTTTTGAACATATAGAAATGGTTAATAATGGTGAATATTTTTCTGAGAAAACAATAATTTCCATAACCAACCACTCTTTTCGTTGAAAAGGGCATTCAAAAGAAAAAATAGTATTTAAACTCCAGCCACTTACAGGCTGGCAATGTTGCCAAATCAATAGGAATTTATTTACCTGCAAAGAAAAAATTCATTCGTTGAAAGTTTTTGCAAATTTCAGTATTTATTTAGGCTACCATCAAAATTCCAATTTTAATAATTTCTTCTGGGGTTTGGGTGTGGAATTTCACGCTGAAATTTTATAATCTTCAATAAAATGAGCTAAAATTTTCATAAAAGCTAATTCTGTATGATTCTGGAGCGTTCTAAATGAATATATGGACTGTTTGAAATGATTCTGGAGCGTTCCAAACGGTTCAAATGATTCCGCTTCAAATGGTTCAGCTTCAAATGATTCCGTTCTAGATTCTAGAACCATTCAGAATGATTCAGAACGCTCTAGAATTATGTAGAACTGTCTAGAACCTCTAATCTATTGTAAATTTACTCTGAATCTACTCCTAATCTACTCTGATTTTACTATAAATCTACACTACCCTACTCTCTTTCGATTACACCAAAAGAACTCTACTCCGTCTGAACTGTATAGGTCCATTTAGAACTGTCTAGAACCGTTCAGAGCATTCCGGAATGATGTAGAATGCTCCAGAATCCTGCAGAACTGTAGAATATCCAGCTAGACAGTTCTAAATCATGCTGGAGCATTCTGAATGGTTCCGGAGCGTTCTAAATGGTTCTGAAGCATTCTAAATTATTGTAGACAGTTCTAAACGATTCCGGAGCGTTCTAAATAGTTCTAGATAGTTCCAATTGAATCTGGAGCGTTCTAGATTGTTCTAGACAGTTCTAAAAATGATTCCATGAGAGAACTTTTCACTTTTCACCCTACCCTCGTACCTGCCGTTAAATGAATGGGATGCTTTGTCTTCTCCTACAATAAACCCTTAATAAGTATTTTATATATTTCGTTAATTATACAGGAAATTTAATTTACCTCCTAAGTAACTCTCAGTTTCCACAATTCTTCCTTTTAATATTGTATCGTCTTCCAGTTTTCGAACCAACACTTTGCCCAGTAAATATATAGCCAATTCCTGACATGGTAAATCTAAATCTTCTTTATTTAGTCTTCTGGCATTGAAAGTCATTATAATAATCGCTGTTTTTTAAATAATTATCGTTTAAAATTGACTTCAAAACTTTAATATAAAACATAACCTCAAATTCCGTGGCCTTTACTTTAAGTGGTATGTGGTATTGGGATAGTCGTGACTCGCGAAAGAATATTATCGCGAATTTTAGTATTCGTATGAATTGTAATTAATGAATGTACCATAATTATTCGAAATTCAGTTTATTAATTACCGCATTGTAATGGAATCGCTCAAACATTCAAATTACCCGCTCGAATTATACAAATCTGTCAATTAGTACTGCCAACTTAAAGATACCTAAGTTTTCGTTAAAAAAATTAATCGAAACTGTTTTATTGTAGTAAATAAATTACTTACCTTATTTAATTATGTTTATTAAGCTTATAAGAACGTATTAATCGTATTTCGTTGTTAAATAACGCGAAAATTTCAAAAGTAACTTTTTCGTTTCGCAGTTGGCAACGAAATCCCCAGATTTTGACAGTTCGACGATGACTTTTCTTTCATGCCACACTTCTGCAAAGGAGCGAGCAGTTTGTTGTGTTATCGCGTCTCGCGAATTTCCGACCACGAACCGTTAATTAGTTGTAAATAACGACGAAAAAAAAAAAAAAATAGAAAGTTTAACGAACAACATGTGTTATTAGTGCGAACGGTCCTCGGACTTTGAGGAAATTAGCGCGTACGTTTCTCTATCGCGATCGATTCGCATTCGAGCTGGACAAAAATTCTCGACGATGATAAAGATGGAAACCGATAAAATCGACGATTCAACGACCAACAATTTGCAAGTGAGTCGCTTCTGTTTGCTACATGTAATAATATTTTCGCAATGGAAACGCGTAATCGGGTCGGATCGGGGCGAATTTCACGTAAGCGTTTCCATTATCCCAGTAGGCTCTTTCTCTTGTTCTGTCAACTGTCATATTATCATCCGTATGCCCTACATTTTCCCTATTTTAATTTACCCAATTTCGCTTACGAATCGCAATTACACGTAATTCTTCGGCGGATTTCGTAGAAAGTAACGTTTTTTTTTTTTTTATTTTGTTATTAATGTATAATTTCGCTTATCTGCTCCAGTCGAACGTGTTGATGTGATTATCCGGTTTTTGAACTTCCCCACCGTCTATTTACGCTCAAAAAGAAACACATAATAAATCGAGGGAAACTTATCAACTTTCTTAGATTAGTACGAATAGTTTTGTGTATTTACAGCGCGCGTTTAGTTAAAAATCTAGTTAGTCGCTGTCAAATTGACGTTGACGTGACGGTTGTCATGGTAACGAATTTAAGGATTTATACGGTGCGTATTTTAGTCATTGTGTTTGTTAAAAAAATCTAGTTAGTCGCTGTCGATTTGACGTAACGGTTGTCATGGTAACGAGTTGTTTTTTTTTTTTTAATGGACGATTTCGAATGAGTTTATTTCGCGTTATTGTTTAACGAAATGGCGAAATGGTGGCCGATTTCGTAGCGAACGTTAACGCGAGAGAAAGTTTCCGTTATTTTGACGGATTCGTTCGCGCTCGGAAATTATAGTAAAAAAAAATTGTTACCGGAGGACTCCTTTAGGAAAAGGCCGCCTACGATATTTTTCGAATCGGAGAGTGCGCGGGAATAATTAATTAATTGCAATTTCCGCGTTCCTCTTTGTACTTGCGTACTTTATTTTGTTCTTCTTTGTTCGCGGAATTTGTTGTAATATCTCGGATATCGATTGTCCGCTTTTTAAAGGTCGCTCGCAGATTTATTTCTTTGAACGAAATAAATTTATTTAAATCGTATTTTATTGGTACTTGCATTAGTAGAATGACGAGGATAACGCTTATGAATCACCTTAATTACGAGAGTATGAGTGAGATGTTCTTGGCCGGAATCATTTTAGAACTGTCTAAAACCATGTAGAACAGTTCAGAACCATTTAGAAGGCTCCAAGAATCATTTAGAACTTTCTAGATCCATTTAGAACGTTGTTTAGAACCATTTAGAACGTTTCAGGACCATTTAGAACTCTCCAGAATCCTTTAGAACTTTTTTTAGAACTATTTAGAACGCTTCAGAACTAATTAGAATGTCCCAAGAATCATTTTAGAACTGTCTAGAGCAATTTAGAACAGTTCAAAACCATTTAGAAGGCTCCAGAATCGTTTAGAACGCCCCCAAGAATCATTTAGAACTCTCTAGAACCATTTAGAACGTTTCAGAACCATTTAGAACGCCACAAGAATCATTTAGAACGTTGTCTAGAACCATTTGGAACGCTCCAGAATCATTTAGAACTTTTTTAGAACCATTTAGAACGCTTCAGAACCATTTAGAATGCCCCAAGAATCATTTAGAACGTTGTTTAGAACCATTTAGAACGTTGTTTAAAACCATTTAGAACGCCCAGAATCATTTAGAACTTTTTTAGAACCATTTAGAACGCTTCAGAACCATTTAGAATGCCCCAAGAACCATTTATAACGTTGTCTAGAACCATTTAGAACGTTGTTTAAAATCATTTAGAACGCCCAGAATCATTTAGAACTTTTCTAGAATCATTTAGAACGTTTCAGGGCCATTTAGTACGCTCCAGAATCATTATATCTTTTTTTAGAACCATTTAGAACTAATTAGAACCATTTAAAACGCTTCCGGACCATTTAGAACACTCCACAGTCGCTCAGAACGCTCTAGAATCGTTTAGAACTATTTAGAACGCCCCAAGAATCATTTAGAACCGTCTCGAACTAAACATATCGACTTAACAAGAAGAACAATGTCATTTTTTAATTGAAAATGGCGATCTTTCATTGTCAGACCGTGAACTTTTCACCTTACCCTTGTATAATAGGTTCAAGTTAATTTAATAACGACGACGTCACGAGAAGAGTTTTAACGCGGCGTTGCCGAGTCGTGGAAATTTTCTTCCGGTTTCGGAATTTTGAAGGAATTTTGAAAAAAAAAAACTCGCTCAAAAACTCTCAAAAACGTCCTAGACAAGAACGCAACGACTACGAGTTATCTCGTAGTTGACGGCATAGTCAACGGTGCAAATCGTATTTATTGCTTAGTAGAATAACGAGTTGAATCCACTTTTACTTATAGTAGGTTCATGTTAATTTAATAGTGACGTCACGAGTTGGTTTTTTTTTTTTTGTAAGGCGGCGTTGCCGAGTCGTGGAAATTATCTTCCGGTTTCGGTATTTTCTTTAAGGCACTTTCGAATGATCCCGTAAATTATCGCATACGCGGATGTTTCTCGTTTGTTTATTTTTTATGTAAATAAATGCATCGCGCGTCTATACAGGGTGTCCCACGACGAGTTCCAAAACTATCTGTATATAGGAAACTACTTATTCGATTTGAACAAAATTTGGTATACACGTGTTATTAAATAAGAGGAAGTTGTTAAGAATATTTTGACAGTCGTACCACTTCCGGATATACCGGAAGTAGGCGTCAATTTTGTTATTTCAAACGGAACGCCCTGTATATTGATGTATTTTCGAAATCTACGTCAAATTTTAGGGTACTTTTGTCTGAAAAACTTTTTTTAAAAACGGATATTTTATGAGTTGTTAATTATTTTTTTGAAAAATTTGACACTGATGCAGACCCTTATAAATTATTTTTTTACGAGGATCCCCTTAAAGATATGGCAATGGTTTTTGTAGGGGAACTACTAGTAAGGTCAAAGGTATTTCCATCTGTGTTAAAAAACTTTTTATTTTATACAGGGTGTGTACAAAAACATGTGAAAAGGTGAACTTCAAAAATATCGAATTTCTTATTTTTTTTAAATGGAAACACTTACATTTCTGCTTTATTCCCAATTAACTAGCTTTTATAAGTCGACCATGTCGTGGGACACCCTGTATACACGTCTAAAAGAAAACGTTATGTAAATCCCGATGTTGTTTTTCCTTAACGTTCGACGTGTTAAATTCTATTATTAAACCCGTTTTTGCTGCAACACGATAGAACCAGATTCCGTCTCTGCGCTATTACGAAAACCTAGAGAGAGAGGGAGTTCATAGAGGCTTTTTTCGCTTAATTTTCTCGCGTAATTCCGTATAGACAATGGCGTATCGACTGGTTAAACGGTCCGAGCGTGCCAATTTGACAGATTTACATTGGTTGTTATGGAGTAACTAAGGAGATTTTTTCACATTTGACAGTTTTACATTGGTTGTTATGCAGTAACTAAGAAGATTCTTTACCATTTGACAGTTTTACATTGGTTGTTATGGAGTAACTAAGACGATTCTTTACCATTTGACATTTTTACATTGGTTGTTATGGAGTAACTAAGGATATTCTTTAACATTTGACATTTTTACATTGGTTGTTATGGAGTAACTAAGGAAATTATTTCGAATTGACAGTTTAACATTGGTTGTTATGGAGTAACTAAGGAGATTTTTTCACATTTGACAGTTTTACATTGGTTGTTATGAGTAACTAAGGAGATTCTTTCGAATTGACAGTTTAACATTGGTTGTTATGAAGTAACTAAGGAGATTTTTTCACATTTGACAGTTTTACATTAGTTGTTATGCAGTAACTAAGAAGATTCTTTACCATTTGAAAGTTTTACATTGGTTGTTATGGAGTAACTAAGGAAATTATTTCGAATTGACAGTTTAACATTGGTTGTTATGGAGTAACTAAGGAGATTTTTTCACATTTGACAGTTTTACATTGGTTGTTATGAGTAACTAAGGAGATTCTTTCGAATTGACAGTTTAACATTGGTTGTTATGATGTAACTAAGGAGATTTTTTCACATTTGACAGTTTTACATTAGTTGTTATGCAGTAACTAAGAAGATTCTTTACCATTTGACAGTTTTACATTGGTTGTTATGGAGTAACTAAGGAAATTATTTCATTTTGACAGTTTTACATTGGTTGTTATGCAGTAACTAAGAAGATTCTTTAACATTTGACAGTTTTACATTGGTTGTTATGGAGTAACTAAGAAGATTCTTTAACATTTGACAGTTTTACATTGGTTGTTATGGAGTAACTAAGGAAATTATTTCATTTTGACAGTTTTACATTGGTTGTTATGCAGTAACTAAGAAGATTCTTTAACATTTGACAGTTTTACATTGGTTGTTATGGAGTAACTAAGGAAATTATTTCATTTTGACAGTTTTACATTGGTTGTTATGCAGTAACTAAGAAGATTCTTTACCATTTGACAGTTTTACATTGGTTGTTATGGAGTAACTAAGGAGATTATTTCATTTTGACAGTTTTACATTGGTTGTTATGGAGTAACTAAGGATATTCTTTACCATTTGACAGTTTTACATTGGTTGTTATGGAGTAACTAAGGAGATTATTTCATTTTGACAGTTTTACATTGGTTGTTATGGAGTAACTAAGGAGATTCTTTAACATTTGACAGTTTTACATTGGTTGTTATGGAGTAACTAAGGAGATTCTTTAACATTTGACAGTTTTACATTGGTTGTTATGGAGTAACTATGGCACGGTCTTACATACAGGTCTGGAAACTCCAGACCTGTGGCACAAACTATACAGAGTGTTAATATTGCACGTGTTTGTTCACGCTATTACCTTTATTTAGTGGCATTTGCGTTGTTAATTTCGTGCTAAATAAAAAATTTATTCCTTATTTGCAACCCGTCCCTACGAAATACTAGGGGTGTTACTAATCGGAATGTACATTTTTATACAGGGTGTTCCTAAACATCGTGCATATCCGAAAGGGGGTAATACCTTTTGGCCCATTTTATGACACCCATACAGGGTGTTCCTGAAATAAGTGAGCAGAGAACCTTAAGATATGACGAAAACAAGTTTTTGAAAGAATTCATTCTTACTAGATTTTTCAAGGTGAGTTTGAAATAATTTTGTGTCTCAGAATTTTAAAAGTCATTTTTCGTGAAAACGGTTCGATTTACGGAAAATCAACAAGTATACCTTTTTTATGTAGAAAACTTCATTTTTTCATATTATTTAAAAAAATCATTAGAAAAGGTAAAAATAAAAAAGTTAGGTTAGAATTACCCCACGAACCCCCCATTTTAACCCACTCCTGGATATTTTTTTTTAATTTACATTAAGTAAAAATTTACTATTAATAGAATTATTAATAAAAATACCTCTTCAAGAATCCATCTTTAACACCCTGTATACTAATAACCAATGACATTTAAGTTTTCGACATATTTTGAGGTTCTCTACTTGCTCCCAAAGTTTGATCACTTATTCAGAAACATCCCTCTATACAGGATGTCTCATAAGTTGATACTTTTTTTTTTAACTCCGTATAAATCTTAATTCTAAGCAACTTTTTCAAGTAAAATTTTTTAATATTCTGGAAAATAAAAGAGCATGTAAAAAGTTAATTAAAAAGTTAGTAAATACGGCCCTGTTCATTAAAAAGTTAGAACTGCTCAAAATTGTCGCCATTTTGATTGATTGTCATTTATTACTTTTTTTTGACACATGTATGGTAATGCCAGTTTCGTATTGGAAAATATTCGAAATTTAAAGAAATTTTGAAAATTTCCATCTTTTTTATTTTCCAGAATATTAACAAAAAATTACTCGAAAAAGTTGCTTAAAATTAAAAGACCTATACGGAGTTAAAAAAAAAGTATCAACTTATGAGACACCCTGTATATTTTCACCTGACGAGACGATGAACTTTCCATATTCTCTCGTAAACATTAACCGTTAAAACACTGTTATATTATATTAACTGGTACGAAGACACCGATTTTTTTTTCCTCTATAGTATTATACTAGTACTAGTACTAACGTACACTCATCGCCGCTACAACAATTTTTTATTGCCCAATTAAAAATATGACGAACGGTTAATTAACGATTCGTCGAAAAAAAAAAAAAAACAAAAAAAAAACAGGCCGATTGCCCAAACGCGATGCGACCGATAAATAAAATTAAATAAAAGTTATAGAAGATAAAAATATTACTCAAATGATGGGAAATGAAATAAAAGTTTCACTTCTCACCTTGCATAACGATCATAATTATTTTATTCGTTTTTATATTATAATGTTGCTAAATATACAGGAAGGAATATATTACGAGCGTTTTACGCAAAAGCGCTAATCCCGTTGAAATTTTAGTGGATGTGGCAACGTCGGATTAATTTAATTGGCTGTTTTGAACGAGTCGAGTTTGTTGCGAAAACTTTGAAAGAAATTGAGAAGTTTTTTTTGGTATAGTTGATATGTAGGAGCGTTCTAAATGGTTATGAATAGTTCTAAGTTATTCCGGAGTGTTCTGATTGGTTCTAGATAAGTTCTAAATGATTCTAGGTAGTTCTGAATGATTCTAGACAGTTCTAGTTGATACTGGAGCTTTCTAAATAATTCTGGAGAGTTCTATGTTATTCTGGAGCGTTTTAAATGGTTAAAGACAGTCTTAAATGATTCTAGACAGTTCCAGTTTATTCTGGAGCGTTCTAAATGGTTTAACAGAGTTGTAAATGATTCTGGAACGTTCTAAATGATTTTAGAGCGTTTTAAATGGTTCTAAACAGTGCCAGTTTATTCTGGAGCGTTCTAAATGGTTTAACAGAGTTCTAAATGATTCTGAAACGTTCTAAATGATTTTAGAGCGTTTTAAATGGTTCTAAACAGTGCCAGTTTATTCTGGAGCGTTATAAATGGTTTAACAGAGTTCTAAATGATTCTAAATGATTCCTAAATGATTCTGGAGCGTTTTAAATGGTTCTAGACAGTTCCAGTTTATTCTGGAGCTTTCTAAATGGTTTAACAGAGTTCTAAATGATTCTAAACGATTCCTAAATGATTCTGGAGCGTTTTAAATGGTTCTAGACAGTTCCAGTTTATTCTGGAGCGTTCTAAATGGTTTAACAGAGTTCTAAATGATTCTGAAACGTTCTAAATGATTTTAGAGCGTTTTAAATGGTTCTAAACAGTGCCAGTTTATTCTGGAGAGTTCTAAATGGTTTAACAGAGTTCTAAATGATTCTGAAACGTTCTAAATGATTTTAGAGCGTTTTAAATGGTTCTAAACAGTGCCAGTTTATTCTGGAGAGTTCTAAATGGTTTAACAGAGTTCTAAATGATTCTGAAACGTTCTAAATGATTTTAGAGCGTTTTAAATGGTTCTAAACAGTGCCAGTTTATTCTGGAGCGTTATAAATGGTTTAACAGAGTTCTAAATGATTCTAAATGATTCCTAAATGATTCTGGAGCGTTTTAAATGGTTCTAGACAGTTCCAGTTTATTCTGGAGCTTTCTAAATGGTTTAACAGAGTTCTAAATGATTCTAAACGATTCCTAAATGATTCTGGAGCGTTTTAAATGGTTCTAGACAGTTCCAGTTTATTCTGGAGCGTTCTAAATGGTTTAACAGAGTTCTAAATGATTCTGAAACGTTCTAAATGATTTTAGAGCGTTTTAAATGGTTCTAAACAGTGCCAGTTTATTCTGGAGAGTTCTAAATGGTTTAACAGAGTTCTAAATGATTCTGAAACGTTCTAAATGATTTTAGAGCGTTTTAAATGGTTCTAAACAGTGCCAGTTTATTCTGGAGAGTTCTAAATGGTTTAACAGAGTTCTAAATGATTCTGAAACGTTCTAAATGATTTTAGAGCGTTTTAAATGGTTCTAAACAGTGCCAGTTTATTCTGGAGCGTTATAAATGGTTTAACAGAGTTCTAAATGATTCTAAATGATTCCTAAATGATTCTGGAGCGTTTTAAATGGTTCTAGACAGTTCCAGTTTATTCTGGAGCTTTCTAAATGGTTTAACAGAGTTCTAAATGATTCTAAACGATTCCTAAATGATTCTGGAGCGTTTTAAATGGTTCTAGACAGTTCCAGTTTATTCTGGAGCGTTCTAAATGGTTTAACAGAGTTCTAAATGATTCTAAACGATTCCTAAATGATTCTGGAGCGTTTTAAATGGTTCTAGACAGTTCCAGTTTATTCTGGAGCGTTCTAAATGGTTTAATAGAGTTCTAAATGATTCTAAACAATTCCTAAATGATTCTGGAGAGTTTTAAACAGTTCTAGACAGTTCTAAATTATTCTGGATCGTTTTAAATGATTAAAGACAGTTGTAAATGGTTCTAAGTAGATAGTTCTAAATGATTCTAGACAGTTATAATTGTTTCTGAATTATCGGCTAGAAGATGTTAATAATAAAAGTTTCACTTCTAACCTTGCATAACGATAATTTTATTCGTTTATAACGTTACTAAATATAGGAAGGAATAAATATTAGAAATATAAGCGTTACGCAAAATCGCAGAACCCATTGAAATTTTGGTAGATGTGGCAACGTCGGATTAATTCAATTGTCTGTTGAAACGGTTAAGATTTAAGATTTAATTCAGAGTAGATTCAGAACATGTTCAGGCTAGATTCAGAGAGGAGCAGAGCAGAGCATAGTAGATTAGATTTAGAACAAGTTAGATTCAGAGCAGATTCAGAGTGGAACAGATCAAATTCAGTGCAGTGTATATTCAGACCAAATTAGAGCAGAGTACATTCAAAACAAAGTAGATTCAACATGGCCGAGTAGATTAAGAATATTTTCAGAATAGATTCAGAGTAGATTCAGAGCAGAGCAGAGCATTACTGGATTCAAAGCATAGTAGATTAAATTCAGAGTACAGTAGATTAGATTTAGAACAAGGTGGATTCAGAGTGGAGCAGAACAGAGGAGATTTAGAGTGAAACAGATCTAATTCAGTGCATGCATTGTATATTCCGACCAAAGTAGCAGCAGAGCAGAGCAGAGCAGATCATATTTAGAGCATATTTAGAGCAGAATAATGCATTGATGCAGAATAATACATTATACATTATTATAGAATAATACATTTCTTTTTCAAACACACCCTTTAGTAGAGATTTTAAGTACATACAGTGAGGACCAAAAGTAAGAGCTTTTGTTGCCCAATTTGGGGTGTTTATATTGGAGTAAAAATACTATTTTTTGACGTAAAAATGACAATTGAAACTTTCAAAATGACAGTTAGGCGCCATTTTGAATTTTTTTTCTTATGGAAAGGGGGCTCAAGTGACACATCGTTTTAAAGGTAATTTCATTCTTAAGTCAACCTCCAAATTTGAAAACATTTTAATAAGGCGTATTCACGTGAAGACCAATTTAGTTTTAACCCTCTGGCATATTGATACATTTAAAAATTAATTCTGAACGTACTATAAAATGTGTTAATTAATTGTTGCTATGGTTTCTTGACTCTGACATTTATTTGTCAAATTTAAAGTTGATGAAATTGACAGTTTTTTCGTTTAAAGGACGAGCCATTGTCATTTTCATCAACTTTAAATTTGACAAATAAATGTTAGAGCAAAGAAACCATAGCAACAATTAATTGACACATTTTATAGTACGTTCAGAATTAATTCTTATAAATGTATCAATATGCCCGGGGGTTAAAACTAAATTGATCTTCACGTGAATACGCTTTATTAAAATGTTTTCAAATTTGGGGGTTGACTTAAAAATGAAATTACCTTTAAAACGAGGTATCACTTGACCGCCCTTTCCATAAGAAAAAAATATTCAAAATGGCGCCTAACTGTCATTTTGAAAGTTTCAACTGTCATTTTTACGGCAGGGGGGGGGTCCTCACTTTATACCTGTCGTACAGATTGTAATCGATTCTATAATCGATTTTAACCGCGGAGCCCATTTTTATCGAAATTTAAAAAAAAAAATTTCAAATAATTTTTTTTTAATTGGAATAAATAGTTCCAGATGACTGTACTGTCGCCACCGTACGATACGGCCCGCAAGAAAGAACCGTCGGCGACATTCAACGCGGAACGCGAGGCTTGTTTGAAATATTTCGAAAAATGGAGCGAAACCGATCAGGTGGAATTCGTCGAAAATCTTTTGGCTCGGATGTGTCACTATCAACACGGTCACATCGATTCCTATTTGAAGCCGATGTTGCAAAGGGATTTCATCTCGCAATTGCCAAGTAATGTGACTTTTTATTTTAATTTTTAATTTTTTTTAATTTTTTTTTTTTATTTTTTTTTATTTTTTTTTATTTTTTAAAAAGTTACTAAATTCTGGTGGTTTTTTCTAAATTTTGGGGATAGTACTAGATTCTGGTGATAGTACTAGATTCTGGGGATATTACTAGATTTTCAAAAAGTTACTAAATCTGTTGATTTTACTATTTTTTTGGGGATATTATTGTATTTTAAAAAGTTACTAAATTCTGGTGGGTTTTTATATTTATATTTTTTGGGGATAGTACTAGATTCTGGGGATATGACTATATTTTGAAAAAGTTGCTAAATCTGTTGATTTTACTAAATTTTGGGGATATTACTATGTTTTGAAAAAGTCACTAAATCTGGCGATTTTACTAAATTCTGGTAATATTACTAGTTTCTGGTGATTTTACTAAATGGGGTGTGCAACAAAAATTTTTTCTCAGATTTTGCTTTATTAACAGCTAGAATTAGTTAAAACCCATTGGCCCGTATTCAGCGCCTCACTTTAATTTTAGAGTGACTCTAAAGTCGCGTCTTTGACTTTTGACAGTTTTACATTGGTTGTTATGAAGTAACTAAGGAAATTTTTTCACATTTGACAGTTTTAGATTGCATATTATGATGTAACTAAGGAGATTCTTACACATTTGACATTTTTACATTGGTTGTTATGGAGTAACTAAGGAGATTCTTTAATATTTAACATTTTTACATTGGTTGTTATGGAGTAACTAAGGAAATTCTTTCGAATTGACAGTTTTACATTGATTGTTATCGAGTAACTAAGGAGATTCTTTCGAATTGACAGTTTTACATTGGTTGTTATGGAGTAATTAAGGAGATTCTTTCAACTTGACAGGTTAACATTTATTGTTATGGAGTAACTAAGGAGATTCTTTAACATTTGACAGTTTAACATTGGTTGTTATGGAGTAACTAAGAAGATTCTTTACCATTTGACAGTTTAGCATTGGTTGTTATGGAGTAACTAAGAAGATTCTTTACCATTTGACAGTTTAACATTGGTTGTTATGGAGTAACTAAGAAGATTCTTTACCATTTGACAGTTTAACATTGGTTGTTATGGAGTAACTAAGAAGATTCTTTACCATTTGACAGTTTAGCATTGGTTGTTATGGAGTAACTAAGAAGATTCTTTACCATTTGACAGTTTTACATTGGTTGTTATGGAGTAACTAAGGAGATTCTTTAACATTTAACATTTTTACATTGGTTGTTATGGAGTAACTAAGGAGATTCTTTCGAATTGACAGTTCTACATTAGTTGTTATGGAGTAACTAAGGACGCATTGTTTAAATTGACAGTTTAACATTGGTTGTTATGGAGTAACTAAGGAAATTCTTTCGAATTGACAGTTTTACATTGATTGTTATCGAGTAACTAAGGAGATTTTTTCACATTTGACAGTTTAACATTGGTTGTTATGGAGTAACTAAGAAGATTCTTTACCATTTGACAGTTTTACATTGGTTGTTATGGAGTAACTAAGGAGATTCTTTAATATTTAACATTTTTACATTGGTTGTTATGGAGTAACTAAGGAGATTCTTTAACATTTAACATTTTTACATTGGTTGTTATGGAGTAACTAGGAGCTCGAAACGCGACTTTAGAGTCACTGTAAAGTTAAAGTGAGGCGCTGAATGCGGGCCATTGAATTTAATTGTATATCGTAATTTGAGCTACATTTTTTTAATATTATCATTTGAAAATTCAAATTTCAAATTTTTTGAATAGTTCGCCATAACGATCGTGACGTCACTTTTGTGCAATGAAGTTAGCGACAAGCCATATTAACTACAAAAGTGTAAAGAAAAGACATACGGATGAAAAACATTTATCTACAACTGTCAAATGTCACTTTAACTGACAGAGATAGAGAAATGTATTATATGAATATTGGATAAAGATGAAAATAGTGATGAAAACTTCGTGAAATGAAAGACGACGTTCACTGTGAATTGGCGTTGATAATTGAGTTTCGATTTTATTTAAATTTTTATGTATCGATTTTTTATGCTATATTAGAAAAAAAAACATATTTTTTTATTAAAAAGAAATGTACTTTTTATTCAAATAATGTAACAAAAAGGGGTAGTAAAATTTCAACTTGAACTACCCATTCTGGTCTTTTCAAAAAGTCACTAAATCTAGTGATTTTACTATATTCTGATAATATTACCAGATTCTGGTAATATTTGATACAGTCACTAAATCTGCTGATTTACCTTCATTTCTACAGTGAGAACCAAAAGTCCATCGCCCCCCCCCCTTTAACTTTTGAATGGTAAGAGCTTTTGGTCGCGAAATTTGGGGTGTTTATATTGGAGTAAAAATACTATTTTTTTGACGTATAAATGACAGTTGAAACTTTCAAAATGGCAGTTAGGCGCCATTTTTAATCTTTTTTTCTTATGGAAAGGGGGGTCAAGTGACACCTCGTTATAAAGGTAATTTCATTCTTAAGTCAACCTACAAATTTGAAAAGATTTTAATAACGCGTATTCACGTGAAGATCAATTTAGTTTTAACCCCCGAGCATATTGATACATTTATGAATTAATTCTGAACGTACTATAAAATGTGTTAATTAATTATTGCTATGGTTTCTTGACTATGACATTTATTTGTCAAATTTAAATTTGATGAAATTGACAGTTTTTTCGTTTAAAGGACGAGCGATTGTCACTTTCATCAACTTTAAATTTGACAAATAAATGTCAGAGCAAAGAAACCATAGCAACAATTAATTAACACATTTTATAGTACGTTCAGAATGAATTTTTAAATATATCAATATGCCCGGGGGTTAAAACTAAATTGATCTTCACGTGAATACGCGTTATTAAAATGTTTTCAAATTTGTGGTTTGACTTAAGAATGAAATTACCTTTAAAACGAGGTGTCACTTGACCCCCCTTTTCATAAGAAAAAAAGATTCAAAATGGCGCCTAACTGTCATTTTAAAAGTTTCAACTATCATTTTTACGTCAAAAAATAGTATTTTTACTCCAATATAAACACCCCAAATTGCGCTACAAAAGCTCTAACCAATCAAAACTTAAAGGGTGGGGGCGACGGACTTTTGGTCCTCACTGTATAATTAGCAACAACGCAATTAATATCATTGTCGTTTTGTTTGTGTTTAAAAACAGAGAAAGGTTTGGATCACGTGGCCGAAAACATCCTATCCTATTTGGACGCAGATAGTCTCAGAAATGCCGAATTAGTGTGCAAAGAATGGTTCAGAGTGATCTCCGAAGGTATGCTGTGGAAGAAATTGATCGAACGCAAAGTCAGAACCGATTCGTTATGGAGAGGATTAGCAGAACGTCGAATGTGGTCAGTATTATTCTACACCCTAATTCTACCCCATTTGCTATACCCTTCTACCCCACTCACTACCTTCATATATCCACCTCTGTCCCTCCACTACTCCTTCTACATCCTTCTACTACTTACTTCCGTCATCTATCGTTCTCTGTCCCATCCACTACTCCTTCTACCTCCTTCTACTACTTACTTTCGTCATCTATCGTTCTCTGTCCCATCCACTACTCCTTCTACCTCCTTCTACTACTTACTTTCGTCATCTATCGTTCTCTGTCCCATCCACTACTCCTTCTACCTCCTTCTACTACTTACTTCCGTCATCTATCGTTCTCTGTCCCATCCACTACTTCTTCTACCTTCTTCTACTACTTACTTTCGTCATCTATCGTTCTCTGTCCCATCCACTACTTCTTCTACCTCCTTCTACTACTTACTTTCGTCATCTATCGTTCTCTGTCCCATCCACTACTTCTTCTACCTCCTTCTACTACTTACTTCCGTCATCTATCGTTCTCTGTCCCATCCACTACTTCTTCTACCTCCTTCTACTACTTACTTTCGTCATCTATCGTTCTCTGTCCCATCCACTACTTCTTCTACCCCTTGGTACCCTTCTACTCTCTCGTTCCCACTACCTCCTATCCTACATATCTCCTTTGTGTCGCTATAGGACTGTTTGAAATAATTTTCGAAATTCTAGATTTTTTTTCTTGATAAATTTGTAAAATGTTTCGAAGAAAACTTGCTAATTTTGATGACAGGTTTCCTAATTTTCAATAAAGAATGGGGGTTTCTATTTAAATTTTAAAGTTACCCGCCACTCCTCCCATTTGAGGGATGGGGAGTGGTTTTATTTAGATTCTCCAACATTTCCAAATCATCATCAAAAATATCTTGATAATCTATCTTTATTTGTTCAATTTCAACACAAAATAAACAATAAACCTCGATAACCTTAAAAATATTTTCAATACCATATATCTATTAAGTTACCTCTGATAGAGAGAGAAGTCCGTGAGAGATGGAGCTAGTTTGGGCTAAAAGTAGGCGGGACCAAAAAATATCTAAAATATATACAGGGTGTGTGGAAAAAGGCTGTTAATCTGTTAAATTATTTATACGCTTAATATTTAAATATTGTTTTTATCTTGGTATCCACTTGGACAGAAGAATGACCTGGAAGAAACATATTTTTTACAAGAGAAAGCAGTTAGGTCTTAAATTGCGAAATCTGTACTGGTTGATAGGTAGGATGTTCCAATTAACAATACAAAATAAGAACTGTATTTGCAAATGCGTGGGAATTTAGGCCCAGCTGAAAAATGCATTTTGCTCGGTAAAAAAATAATTATCCAGGTTATCCAGTAACTTTTTAGCCAATCACGCACGGCCTCTCGTGACGTCACAAGAATTCGAGTGGCAAATTCCGAGCATCTCAAGTGTAATGAAATTAATGTTTTTAATAATATTTACAGGGTAAAATATTATAAAAATTGAGACAATGGACAGGAATAATAACTAATAAAAGTATATTTTCCATAAATATATTAAAATTTAAAAGGAGACGGGTATTTTTTGAATTAAATGATAAATGGTTTATTTGTATATCCATTAAACGGTACATATTATTATAGTTATTTCGGGCCTTAAATTCTTGAATAAAACAAAGTATTACGACAAAATATATTTGTATCAAAGTAAATATAAATAAACATTATAAACATATTAATAAACGAGATATATAATAAATAAACGATATGAGATGAAACGAATAAATATGAATAAACGAGATTATATTAATATTAAAAATTAAAACTTTACGTAACTGTTTTTTTCATTTTTTTAGAAAATTTTTTTAGAGAAAGATTTCATTGACAAACTTACCTGTTTCTTTGAGTCTTTTTGGCATAGTATTTATTATCTGAGCTTCAATCATGTCTTAATACTGATCCAGCGCAAAATGTTTACTGCAAATACGTTTATTTTTTGGATCAAAGGGACTTTTCCTTCTACAAAGACGAACCCATTTGTTTCAAAACTTCCTTTTTTTTGGGGAAAGTAAAAAATCTTATTAATTCCCCTTTCTTTTTTGCCTTTTCACTATTACTTTAACAAGTAGCCACATAACAAACTGTTCCAGTCATTTCTACGATAGAATATTGGAAAAATATTAAAAAAGAATATCAAATCATATAGTAACAATTTTTATATTTACTTACTCTCCGCGATGAAAGAAATATATAATGTTTAGAACTAATTATAATTATTGAAAATAGTCTGAATAGTCTGATATACTACTAAGAAGTTAAACACAATAAAAAAAAACACGAAAACTCAAAAAACTTCAAAAAACAACAAAAGAAAACTACGAAGAAAACTACGAAAACTCGTAACGATTAGAGCATGCACCCGGTTCTACCCGGTTCCAGAAGAACCGGGTATACCCGGTTATTTTAAGCTATGTGCAGAACCGGTTCCGGAAAGAGTGAACCCGGTTCCCGGTTCTTCCGGGAAATATACTAATCTCATTTCCAAAACTTCAAGATCATGGCATGACGATTTTTTGACTCTTTTTGAAAATGCTGGTAGTCGTGGCACAAAGCTTTAGCTAGCATATAACTACCTAAAAGCAATACCACCGACAAGCGTGGAGCCTGAGCAAATTTTTTGTCAGCAGGTAAAATTAGCAATCGTCTGCGCAGCTAAAACTTGTAATATATGTTGATTACACAAATATAAACTATTTTTCATATTTTTAGTGATAATCCTAGGTTATCCTGAACAATTCTCTCTGATTTATTCAAATCTTTAAACAATCTTAAATTTTATCAGCCGGAACCGGGAGAACCGGGGGAACCGGTTCTAACTGCTTTCCAGACCCGGTTCTCAAAAATCTGGAACCGTGTCCGGTTCTGCATGCCCTAGTAACGATTAGTAGGCTCAAGCAAACTCTAGCATACTGGTGACGTATTCCCCCCCCCCCCCCACTTTTACCAGCAAAGTGAGGTAACCGTATTATTTTACAAACCGTGACCGTCACCATGGAAATTCGGCTAAATGGCAAGACCTTATAGAAATATACGACCGTGGATTTTACTAAATTCTGGGGATATTACTAGATTTTGAAAAAGTCACTAAACCACCTGGTGATTTTACTAAATTCTGGGGATAAATCTTATGATATAATTCCTCTATCTATTCTCTCTCTTATAGGATCCAATACCTGTTCAAACCCCGACCGGGCGAAAACCACCGTCCTCACGGCTTCTATCGTGGCCTCTTTCCCAAAATCTGGGGATTTTACTAAATTCTGGTTATATTACTAGATTTTAAAAATGTTACTAATTCTGGTAATTTTACTAAATTCCTGTAATATTACTAGATTTCGAAAAAAAGTCACTAAATCTTATGATATAATTCCTCCATCTATTCTCTCTCTCTTTTATAGGATCCAATACCTGTTCAAACCACGACCGGGCGAAAACCACCGTCCGCACGGCTTCTATCGAGGCCTCTTTCCCAAAATCATCCGCGACATCGGCAGCATCGAATCGAATTGGCGTAACGGCAAACACGTCCTTCAACGGATCAATTGTCGATCGGAGAACAGCAAAGGCGTTTATTGCTTGCAGTACGACGATCAAAAGATCGTTTCGGGTTTGAGGGACAACACGATCAAAATATGGGACAGGAGCACGTTGCAATGCACCAAAGTGTTGATCGGTCATACGGGCAGCGTTTTGTGTTTGCAATACGACGATAAAGTAAGATGATTGTTTTTTTTTTTTTTTTTTTTTTTTTTTTTTTTTTTTTTTTTTTTTTTTTTTTTTTCCATTTGATTGGCTTGTAAAGTAATTGATCGCTTGATTTGATTGATTGATTGTCTGATTGATTGATCGATTGATTGGTTGATTGATTGATTGATTGATTGATTGATTGATTGGTTGATTGATTGATTGGTTGATTGGTTGGTTGATTGATTGGTTGATATTTGGTTGGTTTGGTTGGTCAGAGAGTCAGAGTAGAGTCAGAGTAGAGTCAGAGTAGAGTCAGAGTAGAGTCTGAGTAGAGTCAGAGTAGAGTAGAGTAGAGTAGAGTAGAGTAGATGCAGAGTAGAGTAGAGTAGAGTAGAGTAGATGCAGAGTAGAGTAGAGTAGATGCAGAGTAGAGTAGATTCAGAGTTGACTAGATTCAGAGTTGACTAGATTCAGAGTTGACTAGATTCAGAGAAGAGTTGATTCAGAGTAGAGTAGATTCAGAGTAGAGTAGATTTAGTGTAGGGTAAGAGTAGAGTAGGAGTAGTGTAGAAGTAGAGTAGGAGTAGAGTAGAGTAGAATTCGTGTATAGTAGAATTTATTCTGTGCAGAGTAAAGTAGATTTAGTGTAGAATACGAGTAGAGTCAGTGTAATGTAGTGTAGAGTAGATTCAGTGTAGAATAAAGTAGATTTAATGTAGTGTAGATTAGATTCAGTGTAGTGTAGAGTAGATTCAGTGTAGAGTAGAGTAGATTCAGTGTAGAGTAAAGTAGATTTAGTGTAGTGTAGAGTAAAGTAGATTTAGTGTAGTGTAGAGTATATTCAGTGTAGTGTAGAGTAGAGTAGATTCAGAATAGAGTAGATTCAGAATAGAGTAGATTCAGAGTAGAGTAGAGTAGAGTAGAGTAGAGTAGAGTAGAGTATATTCAGAGTAGAGTAGAATAGAGTAGAATAGAGTAAATTTAGAGTGGACTAGATTCAGAGTACAGTAGATTTAGTGTAGAGTAGAGTAAGAGTAGAGTAGGAGTAGTGTAGAAGTAGAGTAGGAGTAGAGTAGATTCAGTGTAGTATGCGGGTAGAGTCAGTGTAGTGTAGAGTAGATTCAGTACAGAGTAAAGTAGATTCAGTGTAGTAGAGTAGATTAAGTGTAGAATGCGAGTAGAGTCAGTGTAATGTAGTGTAGATTAGATTCAGTGTAGTGAAGTGCAGAGTAAATTGAGTGTAGAATGCGAGTAGATTCAGTGTAGAGTAGTGTATAGTAGATTCAGAGTTGACTAGATTCAGTTCAGTATACTAAAAGTAGAGAAAACTCAGAGTAGAATAGACTCGGAGTAAAGTAGAGTAGAATAGAGTAGAATAGGAGTGGAGTAGAGTAGATTATTGTAGATTCAGAGGGCGTTCAGGAACAGGTTCAGAGCAAATTAGAGTAGATTAAGATAAAGTAATTGATTGGCTTGGTTTGGCTTTGATTTGGATGTACGAGGGTATAGTAAAAAGTTCTCTGGATCCGACGAAGAAATGTCCGGGTTTTTTTCGTTTGGAAAATTACGGTGTTCTTCTTGTTCTGTCGAAATGTTTAGTTCAAGACGGTTCTAAATTATTTTGGTTCGTTGTAAATGATTCTAGACAGTTCTAAATGATTCTAGACAGTTCTAAATTACTATGGAGCGTCCTAAGTGGTTCTAGACAATTCCTAATGGTCTTGGAGCGTTCTAAATGAATCTAAACAGTTCTAAATGGTTCTGAAGCGTTCTAAACGGTTTTTATCATTTCTAAATGATTCTAAACAGTTCTAAATGACAACGGAGCGTTCTAAATGGTTCTAGACAGTTTTAGAAATCAATTACAAATGTCCCAAAAAGCGGAAACGATAAGTTTTGGTGATCAACTAGGCCGAGAACTTTTTGCTCTACCCTCGTAGATGCCTCGTATAAGTCAGTTATTCGGTTAGGTTTTTACGAAACGATTTGATAAGTTTCTGATAGATATAGTTAGTGTTGTATTTTAAATGATAAATAATTTTGTATTAATTTATTTATTTATTTAATATTTTTGTATAATTTTTTTTAGGTGATTATAAGCGGTTCGAGCGATTCGACTGTAAGAGTGTGGAACGTAAATTCTGGAGAAATGGCAACAACTTTAATACATCACTGCGAAGCCGTTTTGCATCTCAGATTTAACAATGGAATGATGGTCACTTGTTCAAAGGTGCTGTGATTATTTATTACATTTTATTTGTGCATTTTTTATTTTGCCAATTTTTGGACAATTTTTACGCGAATTTTGAGTACATTTTATTGTATTTTTTAGCTCTATTTTCGTACTTTTTTTAGCGCTTTTTTAGGACAGTTTTTAACCCAATTTTTGTCCACTTCTTTACACTTTTTTGACCAAATTTTTGCGTTTTCAACGCTTATTTTTTATCAACTTTTGGCCAAATTTTACGAGAATTTTGAGTAATTTTGATGCATTTTTAGCTCAATTTTCGTACTTTTTTAGCGCATTTTTTTAATCCAATTTTTGGTAAATTTGTTCAACACCATTTGCGTTATTTTAGCGAATTCTCACCACATTTTTAGCGCAATTTCCGTCCATTTTTATGCTAATTATATTGGGATTTTAGATTTATTTTCAGCGCATTTTTGTGCACTTTTCAACTCAATTTTTGTCCACTTTTTCACACTTTTTTGACCAAATTTTTGCTAATTAAGCGCATTTTTAACGCATATTTTTACCAACTTTTGCCCAATTTTTACGCAAATTTTGAGTCAATTTTATTGCATTTTCAGCTCTATATTCGTACTTTTTGGCGCGCATTTTTAGTTTATTTTCAACTATTTTTAGCGCATTTTTAGGATATTTTTAACAAATTTTTGCGTATTTTTTAACCCAATTTTTGTTCACTTTTTTTTAATACTTTTTTCGCTACATTTTTGCCTAAGGTTTTTGCGCTAAGTTTTTGCTAAATGCATTTTCAGCTCTAATTTCGAACTTTTTGCGCGCATTGTTAGTTTAATTTTCACCCATTTTTAAACGCATTTTTGCGAATTATTCAACCAAACTTTTGTCCAATTTTTCACACTTTTCTGACCAAATTTCTGCTAATATTTGCGTATTTTTAACGCATTTTTTGACCAACTTTTGGAGAATTTTTACGTAAATTTTCAGTAATTTTATTGCATTTTAAGCTCTATTTTCACACATTTTTAAATTAATTTTTATGTATAACTATTTTTTTCTACTACTACTACAATCTTCCCAACTGATGAGCTTGTCTCATATGAATAGTACGGTGAATAGTATAAGAATAGTAGGCATCGTTATGGAGCGTTCTAGTGTATCATGGACCGTTCCAAATAATCTTGAACCTGTTCTAAATGATTCTAGAATTGCTTTGAACTGTTTTTGATGCTTCTAGTCGGTTTTAAAATGGTTCTAAACGATCCTGGACAGTCTCCAATAGTTTGGAACCTGTTCTAAATGATTTTAAACAGTTCTAATAATGATTCTAGCACTCGTTTGTTCCCACACGTATCTTTTTAATAATACGCGTGATAGTAAAAGAGTGCTAAATAAACAAATTTATTTCTTATTTGCAACCCGTTTTTACGAATTACTAAAGGCGTTACTAAAAGGAAAATACATTAAAATTATTCATATTCATGTTTTTCCACGGTTTATCTCTTTTTTTCATTATTTTCCATTTTTTACATTTTTTTTTTTCACGTTCTTTCACTTTTTTCCAAGTTTTTTAATTTAAGCATGTTTTTATTCTTTTTCCATATTTTTTCACTTTTTTTTTTATGCTTCTTCTTTAATTTTTCCATCTTTTCCACCTTTTCGCATGTCAACTTTTTCAAGTTTTTCACTTCCTCTATGATTTGTCTTAGTTTTTATGTTTTTTCACGCTGAATTTTCACTTAAAAAACCTTAAACACCTAGGTGTAAAAAAGCCTGTATCTGCCAACCCTGATCTCAATCAATTTATTTGTTTTTTATCGTCCATATAGGATCAGTTTTTTGTTTTCATGTTTTTTACTTTCTCCATGTTTTGTCGCATTTTTCATGCTTTTCCATTTTTTTGTGTTTTTGCCATTTTTATGTTTATCCATTTTTACCATATTTTTCCAATTTTTTCTTGTTTTTCCGTTTTTTTCATGTTTTTCCATATTTTTCATGTTTTTCCACTTTCTCCGTGTTTCGTCGCATTTTTCACATTTTTTCCTTTTTCCAAGCTTTTCAATATCTCAATTAATTAATTTATTTTTCTTATTGCCCACATACAGAACCGTTCGATAGCCGTATGGGACGTGGTATCGAAAACCATGTCCATGTTCATATTTTTAATGTTTCTCTACTTTTTTGTTTTTCAACTTTTTTTTTTTCATGTTTTTTTTTTTTGTTCTTTTCCCATTGTCTTCATGTTTTTCCACTTATTCTATGTATTGTCGCATTTTTCATGTTTTTCCATTTGTTTCATGTTTTTCCTTTTTTAATGTTTTTTTAACTTTTTGCACTCTTTCCATGATTTTTAATTTTTTTCATGTTTTTCCATTCTTTTAATTTTTTTCATGTTTTTTCATTGTTGCACTTTTTTCATGATTTTTCTATTTTCTCCATGTTTTTCCACTTTCTCTATGTTTTGTCGCATTTTTTATGTTTTTCTATTTTTTTCATGTTTTTCCACTTTCTCCATGTTTCGTCGCATTTTTCATGTTTTTCCACTATTTTGCTTTTTTTGATGTTTTCATTTTTTTCGTTTTTCCATTTTTTTCATGTTTTTCCATTTTTTCATATTTTTCCATATTTTTCATGTTTCTTTACTTTTTTCATGTTTTTCAATTTTTTTTTTTCATGTTTTTTTTCTGTTCTTTTCCCATTGTCTCCATGTTTTTCCACTTATTCTATGTTTTGTCGCATTTTTCATGTTTTTCCTTTTTTTTAATGTTTTTAAACTTTTTACACTCTTTCCATGATTTTTCATTTTCTTTCATGTTTTTCCATTCTTTCAATGTTTTTCATTGTTGCACTTTTTCATGATTTTTCTATTTTCTCCGTGTTTTTCCACTTTCTCCATGTTTCGTCGCATTTTTCATGTTTTTCCACATTTTCCACTTTTTTCACTTTTTCCATGTTTTTCCACTATTTTACTTTTTTTTTGATGTTCTTTCATTTTTTTCGTTTTTCCATTTTTTCATGTTTTTCCATTTTTTTCATATTTTTCCATATTTTTCATGTTTTTCTAGTTTTTTTCATGTTTTACAATTTTTACCGTATTTTTCCACTTTTTTCTGTTTTCTCCATATTTCCTCGCATTTCTCACATTTTTCCACATTTTTTTTAAACTCTTTCCAAAATATCTGAATAAATTTAATGAATTTTTTTTCAATATATACTATATTGTCGATTTGTATTCATAGGATCGTTCGATAGCCGTATGGGACGTGGTATCGAAAACCATGTCCATGTTCATATTTTTAATGATTCTCTACTTTTTTCATATTTTTCAATTTTTTTTTTCATGTTTTTTTTTTGTTCTTTTCCCATTGTCACCATGTTTTTCCACTTATTCCATGTTTTGTTGCATTTTTCATGTTTCTCCATTTGTTTCATGTTTTTCCTTTTTTTTAATGTTTTTTAACTTTTTGCACTCTTTCCGTGATTTTTCATGTTTTTCCATTGTTTCAATTTTTTTCATGTTTTTTCATTGTTGCACTTTTTTCATGATTTTTCTATTTTCTCCATGTTTTTCCACTTTCTCTGTTTTTGTCGATTTTTTTATGTTTTTCCATTTTTTTCATGTTTTTCCACTTTCTCCATGTTTCGTCGCATTTTTCATGTTTTTCCACATTTTCCACTTTTTTCACATTTTTTCGCTTTTTCCATGTTTCGTTGCGTTTTTCATGTTTTTCCACTATATTACTTTTTTTTTTGATGTTCTTTAATTTTTTTCGTTTTTCCATTTTTTTCATGTTTTACCATTTTTACCGTATTTGTCCATTTTTTTTTTTTCATATTTTTCCATTTTTTTCATGTTGTTCCATGTTTTTTTAATTTTTTTTCACATTTTTCCACTTTTTTTTTTCAATCTTTCCAAAATATCTGAATAAATTTAATAATTTTTTTTTCAATATATAGGATCGTTCGATAGCCGTATGGGACATGGTATCAGAAACGGAAATATCATTACGTCGAGTATTGGTCGGTCATCGAGCAGCCGTAAACGTAGTCGATTTCGATGAGAAATACATTGTGAGCGCTTCGGGCGATCGGACTATAAAAGTGTGGAACACATCATCATGTGAATTCGTGCGAACGTTGAGCGGTCACAAACGCGGCATCGCCTGTTTACAATATAGAGATCGTTTGGTCGTCAGCGGTAGTTCCGATAACAGTATTAGGTAAGGATCTTCTTCTTCTTTTTTATTTTTTTTAAAGGTTATTTGTAATTTATTTTGTTGTTGTTTATTTCGAGTAATTGGGTGCTGGGAGACGGTGTTATGGCCGTGGCATTTCATTTTTTTTACGTTTATTTCCACTGTTTTCATGTTTTTCTGTTTTTTCCACTTCATCCGTTTTTTTTATTATTTTTTTTTCATTTTTTTTCTACGATTTTTATTTTTTTCCGTGGTTTTTCACTTTTTTCATGTTTTTCCACATTTTTTACGTTTTCCCTGTTTCTCCACTTTTTGCCATGTCCTCTCATTTTTTCCATGTTTTCCACTTTTTTCCATGTTTCTCCACGTTTTCCATGGTTTGCCACCTTTTCCATGTTTTGTCACCTTTTTTTATATTTTTCCACTTTCTCCATGTTTTGCCACCTTTTATATATTTTTCCACTTTCTCCATGTTTTGTCGCATTTTTCATACTTTCCATTTTGTCAATTTTTTCCTCTTTCCACTTTTTTAATGATTTGTCACTGTTTCCTTCTTTTTCTACTTTGTCCTTGTTTTTCCACTTTGTCCTTGTTTGGCCACTTTTCAATTATTGCTTTCCACTTTGTCCATGTTTTATCACCTTCTTCATGTTTTGTCACTTTTTCCGTATTTTTCCACCTTCTTCATGTTTTGTTGCATTTTTTATAACTTGCCATTTTGCCAATTTTTCCTCTTTTTCCAACTTTTTTCATGATTTGTCACTTTTTCCATGGTTTCCACTTAGTCCATGTTTTGTCAATTTTTCCGTATTTTTCCACCTTCTCCATGTTTTGTTGCATTTTTTATAACTTGCCATTTTGCCAATTTTTCCTCTTTTTTCCACTTTTTTTCATGATTTGTCACTTTTTCCATGGTTTCCACTTAGTCCATGTTTTGTCACTTTTTCCGTATTTTTCCACCTTCTCCATGTTTTGTTGCATTTTTTATAACTTGCCATTTTGCCAATTTTTCCTCTTTTTTCCACTTTTTTCATGATTTGTCACTTTTTCCATGGTTTCCACTTAGTCCATGTTTTGTCAATTTTTCCATATTTTTCCACCTTCTCCATGTTTTGTTGCATTTTTCATAACTTGCCATTTTGCCAATTTTTCCTCTTTTTCCCACTTTTTTCATGTTTTGTCACTAATTCCATATTTTCCCACTCTCTCCATGTTTTTTTCGCATTTTTCATGATTTGCCATTTTTTCTATTTTTTCCATCTTTTTGTCGATTTTTCCATATTTTTGTCACTTTTTCCATATTTTTGTAATTTTTTCCATATTTTACCACTTTCTCCATGTTTTTTCGCCTTTTTCATAATTTGCCATTTTTGCAAGTTTTTCTCTTTTTTTCATGTTTTTTCTTGTTTTTTCGTTTCTTTCCATATTTGTCCAAAATGATTCTAGACAGTTCTTAATGATTATGTAGCGTTTAAAATAGTTCCAAAAACATTTAGAACTGTCTAGAATCATTTGGAACTCTCCAAAATCCTATATTATCTGTATTTATTTATTTATTTATTTATTTATTTCATGTTTAGATTGTGGGATATAAAATGCGGAGCGTTCTAAATGATTCTGGACCGTTCTAAATTGTTCAAAACAGTTCTCAATAATTCTATACCGTTCTTAATCGTCCTGAAGCGTTCTAAATGATCCTAAACTGTTCTAATTCATTCTGGATCGTTTTAAATGGTTCCACAAATATTTAGAACTCTCCAGGAATCCCATATATCGCATACTAAAATACATCAATTTATACACTGTGTGTCATTTATAAAATGCCACATATGGACTCCTGTTAAAAAAAAATGTTAAATAGAAATATTTAAAATAAGAACAGGCTTATTTGAGATATAAATTTATTTTTATTTAAATAAAAGCTCCGACAATTAATTGTCGATTTTAACAACTCAAAATCTCGTTAGTAGGTAGAGCCTTTAAATTAATGTCATATTTTTATTATTGACAAAAAAACATTAAAAAAACCAAAAAAAAAAACGAGAAAAAATTTTGAAATGAACGTTTAATTATCAAAATTTCAGAGCGTCAACCATTACTGTTACCTCCTCCCATTTTAAATTTATTAGATAGTGATATAAAAATTACACATTTATAACGTATGACTTTTTTGCAACTTAATTATACATTTTTTTTATAATTAAACCAGAACGAATTTAGGAAAATTTAATGTCCATATCGACTAATTTTTAGACCATCTTTTCAAACTTGTCATTATTTATAACGAATGTTAACAGTAGGTAAAAAATGTTTGCTCGCTTTTGACACTTTTATACAGTGAGGACCAAAAGTCCGTCGCCCCCCCCCCCCCTTTAAGTTTTGATTGGTAAGAGCTTTTGTCGCGAAATTTGGGGGGTTTATATTGGAGTAAAAATACTATTTTTTTGACGTAAAAATGACA
>OU900107.1:4353744-4448744 GCA_918026865.1 Phyllotreta striolata
GGTTCTACCTACTAACGAGATTTTGAGTTGTTAAAATCGACAATTAATTGTCGGAGCTTTTATTTAAATAAAAATAAATTTATATCTCAAATAAGCCTGTTCTTATTTTAAATATTTCTATTTAACATTTTTTTTAACAGGAGTCCATATGTGGCATTTTATAAATGACACAGTATATAAATTGATGTATTTTAGTAGATTCCTGGAGAGTTCTAAATATTTGTGGAACCATTTAAAACGATCCAGAATGAATTAGAACAGTTTAGGATCATTTAGAACGCTTCAGGACGATTAAGAACGGTATAGAATTATTGAGAACTGTCTTTAAAAATTTAGAACGGTCCAGAATCATTTAGAACGCTCCGCATTCTATATCCCACAATCTAAACATGAAATAAATAAATAAATACAGATAATATAGGATTTTGGAGAGTTCCAAATGATTCTAGACAGTTCTAAATGTTTTTGGAACTATTTTAAACGCTACATAATCATTAAGAACTGTCTAGAATCATTTTGGACAAATATGGAAAGAATTTTGACAAATAAATATATTCTTATTCTTAAACGAAAAAACAAGAAAAAAACATGAAAAAAGAGAAAAACTTGCAAAAATGGCAAATTATGAAAAAGGCGAAAAAACATGGAGAAAGTGGTAAAATATGGAAAAAATTACAAAAATATGGAAAAAGTGACAAAAATATGGAAAAATCGACAAAAAGATGGAAAAAATAGAAAAAATGGCAAATCATGAAAAATGCGAAAAAAACATGGAGAGAGTGGGAAAATATGGAATTAGTGACAAAACATGAAAAAAGTGGGAAAAAGAGAAAAAATTGGCAAAATGGCAAGTTATGAAAAATGCAACAAACATGGAGAAGGTGGAAAAATACGGAAAAATTGACAAAACATGGACTAAGTGGAAACCATGGAAAAAGTGACAAATCATGAAAAAAGTGGAAAAAAGAGGAAAATTGGCAAAATGGCAAGTTATAAAAAATGCAACAAAACATGGAGAAGGTGGAAAAATACGGAAAAATTGACAAAACATGGACTAAGTGGAAACCATGGAAAAAGTGACAAATCATGAAAAAAGTGGAAAAAAGAGGAAAAATTGGCAAAATGGCAAGTTATAAAAAATGCAACAAAACATGGAGAGGGTAGAAAAATATGGAAAAAGTGACAAAACATGGACTAAGTGGAAAACATGGAAAAAGTGACAAATCATGAAAAAAGTGGAAAAAAGAGGAAAAATTGGCAAAATGGCAAGTTATAAAAAATGCAACAAAACATGAAGAAGGTGGAAAAATATGGAAAAATTGACAAAACATGGACTAAGTGGAAACCATGGAAAAAGTGACAAATCATGAAAAAAGTGGAAAAAAGAGGAAAAATTGGCAAAATGGCAAGTTATGAAAAATGCAACAAAACATGGAGAAGGTGGAAAAATATGGAAAAATTGACAAAACATGGACTAAGTGGAAACCATGGAAAAAGTGACAAATCATGAAAAAAAGTGGAAAAAAGAGGAAAAATTGGCAAAATGGCAAGTTATAAAAAATGCAACAAAACATGGAGAAGGTGGAAAAATACGGAAAGTGACAAAACATGAAGAAGGTGATAAAACATGGACAAAGTGGAAAGCAATCATTGAAAAGTGGCCAAACAAGGACAAAGTGGAAAAACAAGGACAAAGTAGAAAAACAAGGACAAAGTAGAAAAAGAAGGAAACAGTGACAAATCATTAAAAAGTGGAGAGGAAAAATTGTCAAAATGGAAAGTATGAAAAATGCGACAAAACATGGAGAAAGTGGAAAAATATTAAAAAAAAGTGACAAAACATGGAAAACGTGGAGAAACATGGAAAAAAATGGAAAACATGGAAAAAGTGAGAGGACATGGCAAAAAGTGGAGAAACATGGAAAACGTAAAAAATGTGGAAAAACACGGAAAGACAAAGACATGAAAAAAGTGAAAAACCACGGAAAAAAATAAAAATCGTGGACAAAAAAAATAGAAAAAAGAAAAAAAATAAAAAAAAAACGGATGAAGTGGAAAAAACAGAAAAACATGAAAACAGTGGAAATAAACGTAAAAAAAAATGAAATGCCACGGCCATAACACCGTCTCCCAGCACCCAATTACTCGAAATAAACAACAACAAAATAAATTACAAATAACCTAAAAAAAAAAAAATTAAAAAAAGAAGAAGAAAAAAAGAAGAAGAAAACCTTACCTAATACTGTTATCGGAACTACCGCTGACGACCAAACGATCTCTATATTGTAAACAGGCGATGCCGCGTTTGTGACCGCTCAACGTTCGCACGAATTCACATGATGATGTGTTCCACACTTTTATAGTCCGATCGCCCGAAGCGCTCACAATGTATTTCTCATCGAAATCTACTACGTTTACGGCTGCTCGATGACCGACCAATACTCGACGCAATGATATTTCCGTTTCTGATACCATGTCCCATACGGCTATCGAACGATCCTATATATTGAAAAAAAAATTATTAAATTTATTCAGATATTTTGGAAAGAGTGAAAAAAAAATGTGGAAAAATGTGAAAAAAAATAAAAAAACATGAAACAACATGAAAAAAATGGAAAAATATAAAAAAAAAATTGGACAAATACGGTAAAAATGGTAAAACATGAAAAAAAATAGAGAAACATGCAAAATATGGAAAAATATGAAAAAATGGAAAAACATGAAAAAATGGAAAAACGAAAAAAAATGAAAGCATCAAAAACATAAAAAAAAAAAGTAAAATAGTGGAAAAACATGAAAAACGAAACGAAACCTGGAAAAAGTGAAAAAATGTGAAAAAGTGGAAAATGTGGAAAAACATGAAAAATGCGACGAAACATGGAGAAAGTGGAAAAAAATGGTAAAACATAAAAAATGCGACAAAACATAGAGAAAGTGGAAAAACATGAAGAAAATAGAAAAATCATGGAAAAACACGAAAAAAATGAAAAATCATGGAAAAAGTGCAAAAAGTCCAAAAAGTTAAAAAACATTAAAAAAAGGAAAAACATGAAACAAATGGAAAAACATGAAAAAATAAAAAAGAAACATGAAAAAGGCGACAAAACATAGAATAAGGGGAAAAACATGGAACAACATGAAAAAAAATTGGAAAAACATGAAAAAAATTGGAAAACATTAAAAAAATTGGAAAACATTAAAAAAATTAAAAAGTGGAGAAAGTGGAAAATGTGGAAAAACATGGAAAAATGAAGAATCATGGAAAAAGTGCAAAAAGTGAAAAAACATGAAAAAAAAGGAAAGAAATTAAAAACATGAAAAAATATGGTAAACACGGAAAAACATAAAAACACGAAAGAAAAAAAACATGCAAAAATATGAAAAATATGACAAAACATGGAGAAAGTGGAAAAAAAAGAATAAACATAAAAAATGCGATAAAACATGGAGAAAGTGAAACGAAAAACATGAAAAAATGGAAAAAAGAGAAAAAAAAACCATGAAAAATGCGACGAAACATGGAGAAAGAGGAAAACCATGAAAAATATGGAAAAACATGAAAAAACATGGAGAAAGTAGAAATATCATGAAAAAAAATTGAGAAAGTGGAAAAACATGAAAAATGTGAAAAAACATGGAAAAAGTGGGAAAACGTGCAAAAAAATGGAAAAACATGAATAACGTGGAAAAACATGAGAGAAAATAAAAAGTGCGACAAAACATGGAGAACGTGGAAAAAAAAGAAAAAAAAATTTAAAACATGGAGAACCATGGAAATAATGTAAAACATGAAAAAGTTACATAACATGGAAAAAACAAAAAAATGAAAGGCATGAATAAAATGGAAAAACATGTAAAAAATGAAAAAACATGGAAAAAAAGAAAATCATGAAATAAGTGGAAAGATATTAATACAAATAATTTGAATGTATTTTTCTTTTAGTAACGCTCTTAGTATTTCGTAAGAACGGGTTGCAAATAAGGAATATATTTTTATTTAGCACTCTTTTACTATCACGCGTATTATTAAATAGATTCATGTGGGAACAAACGAGTGCTAGAATCATTTAGAACTGTTCAGGGTCATTTTGAACCATTTTAGAACTAGCTAAAACGCTCCATAATGAGTTAGATCCGTCCAGAATTATTTAGAACTGACTAAAACCGTTTAGAATGATTTAGAACCGTCCGGAATCATTTAGAACCGACTAGGAGCTTCAAAAACAGTTCAAAACGATTCTAGAATCATTTAGAACAGGTTAAAGACTATTTGGAACGGTCCATGATAAACTACTGTTCAAGATCATTTAGAACCATTTTAGAACCGAGTAGAAGCATCAAAAACAGTTCAAAATGATTCTAGAATCCGGAATCCTACTATTCTCATACTATTCGCCGTACTATTCATATGAGACAAGCTCATCATCAGTTGAGAAGATTGTAGTAGTAGTAGTAGAAAAAAATTGTTATACAAAAAATGGATGAAAATGAATTTAAAAATGTGTGAAAATAGAGCTAAAAATGCAATAAAATTACTCAAAATTTGTCTAAAAATTCTCCAAAAGTTGGTCAAAAAATGCAATAAAATTACTCAAAATTTGCCTAAAAATTCTCCAAAAGTTGGTCAAAAAATGCAATAAAATTACTCAAAATTTGCCTAAAAATTCTCCAAAAGTTGGTCAAAAAATGCGTTAAAAATACGCAAATATTAGCAGAAATTTGGTCAAAAAAGTGTGAAAAATTGGACAAAAGTTGGGTTGAATAATTCGCAAAAAGCGCTAAAACTGTCCTAAAAATGCGTTAAAAAATGGGTGAAAATTAAACTAAAAAAGCGCTAAAAAAGTACGAAAATCGAGCTAAAAATGTATCAAAATTACTCAAAATTAGTGTAAAAATTGGCCAAAAGTTGGTATAAAAAAAAGCCTTGAAAATGCGTTTAATTAGCAAAAATGTAGTGAAAAAAGTATCAAAAAGTGAACAAAAATTGGGTTAAAAAATACGCAAAAATTCGTTTAAAAATGTCCTAAAACTGCGCTAAAAATGGTTAAAAATTAAACTAAAAATGCGCGCAAAAAGTACGAATATAGAGCTGAAAATGCAATAAAATTTGCGTAAAAATTGGGCAAAAGTTGGTTAAAAAATGCGTTAAAAATGCGCTTAATTATCAAAAATTTGGTCAAAAAAGTGTGAAAAAGTTGACAAAAATTGGGTTGAAAAGTACACAAAAATGCCCTATAAATGTACTAAAAATGTGCTGAAAATAGAGCTAAAATCCCAATATTAGCATAAAAATCCCTAAATTAGCATAAAAATCCCTAAATTAGCATAAAAATCCCTAAATTAGCATAAAAATTGACGAAAATTGCGCTAAAAATGGGGTAGAAATTCGCTAAAATAGCGCAAAAAGTGTTCAACAAATTTACCAAAAATTGGATTAAAAAAATGCGCTAAATAAGTATAAAAGTCAAAAAAGTGTAAAGAAGTGGACAAAAATTGGGTTAAAAAATACGCAAAAATTCGCTAAAACTGTCCTAAAAAAGCGCTAAAAAAGTACGAAAATAGAGCTAAAAATGCATCAAAATTACTCAAAATTCTCGTAAAATTTGGCCAAAAGTTGATAAAAAATAAGCGTTGAAAACGCAAAAATTTGGTCAAAAAAGTGTAAAGAAGTGGACAAAAATTGGATTAAAAAATACGCAAAAATTCGCTAAAACTGTCCTAAAAAAGCGCTAAAAAAAGTACGAAAATAGAGCTAAAAATGCATCAAAATTACTCAAAATTCTCGTAAAATTTGGCCAAAAGTTGATAAAAAATAAGCGTTGAAATGCAAAAATTTGGTCAAAAAAGTGTAAAGAAGTGGACAAAAATTGGATTAAAAAATACGCAAAAATTCGCTAAAACTGTCCTAAAAAAGCGCTAAAAAAAGTACGAAAATAGAGCTAAAAATGCATCAAAATTACTCAAAATTCTCGTAAAATTTGGCCAAAAGTTGATAAAAAATAAGCGTTGAAAACGCAAAAATTTGGTCAAAAAAGTGTAAAGAAGTGGACAAAAATTGGGTTAAAAAATACGCAAAAATTCGCTAAAACTGTCCTAAAAAAGCGCTAAAAAAAGTACAAAAATTGAGCTAAAAATGCATCAAAATTACTCAAAATTCTCGTAAAATTTGGCCAAAAGTTGATAAAAAATAAGCGTTGAAAACGCAAAAATTTGGTCAAAAAAGTGTAAAGAAGTGGGACAAAAATTGGGTTAAAAAATACGCAAAAATTCGCTAAAACTGTCCTAAAAAAAGCGCTAAAAAAAGTACAAAAATTGAGCTAAAAATGCATCAAAATTACTCAAAATTCTCGTAAAATTTGACCAAAAGTTGATAAAAAATAAGCGTTGAAAACGCAAAAATTTGGTCAAAAAAGTGTAAAGAAGTGGACAAAAATTGGATTAAAAAATACGCAAAAATTCGCTAAAACTCTCCTAAAAAAGCGCTAAAAAAGTACGAAAATAGAGCTAAAAAATGCATCAAAATTACTCAAAATTCTCGTAAAATTTGACCAAAAGTTGATAAAAAATAAGCGTTGAAAACGCAAAAATTTGGTCAAAAAAGTGTAAAGAAGTGGACAAAAATTGGGTTAAAAAATACGCAAAAATTCGCTAAAACTGTCCTAAAAAAGCGCTAAAAAAAGTACAAAAATTGAGCTAAAAATGCATCAAAATTACTCAAAATTCTCGTAAAATTTGGCCAAAAGTTGATAAAAAATAAGCGTTGAAAACGCAAAAATTTGGTCAAAAAAGTGTAAAGAAGTGGACAAAAATTGGATTAAAAAATACGCAAAAATTCGCTAAAACTGTCCTAAAAAAGCGCTAAAAAAAGTACGAAAATAGAGCTAAAAATGCATCAAAATTACTCAAAATTCTCGTAAAATTTGACCAAAAGTTGATAAAAAATAAGCGTTGAAAACGCAAAAATTTGGTCAAAAAAGTGTAAAGAAGTGGACAAAAATTGGGTTAAAAAATACGCAAAAATTCGCTAAAACTGTCCTAAAAAAGCGCTAAAAAAAGTACAAAAATTGAGCTAAAAATGCATCAAAATTACTCAAAATTCTCGTAAAATTTGGCCAAAAGTTGATAAAAAATAAGCGTTGAAAACGCAAAAATTTGGTCAAAAAAGTGTAAAGAAGTGGACAAAAATTGGGTTAAAAAATACGCAAAAATTCGCTAAAACTGTCCTAAAAAAGCGCTAAAAAAAGTACGAAAATAGAGCTAAAAATGCATCAAAATTTACTCAAAATTCGCGTAAAAATTGTCCAAATAAAATTGTTAAAATAAAAAATGCACAAATAAAATGTAATAAATAATCACAGCACCTTTGAACAAGTGACCATCATTCCATTGTTAAATCTGAGATGCAAAACGGCTTCGCAGTGATGTATTAAAGTTGTTGCCATTTCTCCAGAATTTACGTTCCACACTCTTACAGTCGAATCGCTCGAACCGCTTATAATCACCTAAAAAAAATTATACAAAAATATTAAATAAATAAATAAATAAATCATTACAAAATTATTTATCATTTAAAATACAACACTAACTATATCTATCAGAATCTTATCAAATCGTTTCGTAAAAACCTAACCGAATAACTGACTTATACGAGGCATCTACGAGGGTAGAGTGAAAAGTTCTCGGCCTAGTTGATCACCAAAACTTATCGTTTCCGCTTTTGGGACATTTGTAATTGATTTCTAAAACTGTCTAGAACCATTTAGAATGCTCCGTTGTCATTTAGAACTGTTTAGAATAATTTAGAAATGATAAAAACTGTTTAGAACGCTTCAGAACCATTTAGAACTGTTTAGATTCATTTAGAACGCTCCAAGACCATTAGGAATTGTCTAGAACCACTTAGGACGCTCCATAGTAATTTAGAACTGTCTAGAATCATTTAGAACTGTCTAGAATCGTTTACAACGAACCAAAATAATTTAGAACCGTCTTGAAAACTAAACATTTCGACAGAACAAGAAGAACACCGTAATTTTCCAAACGAAAAAAACCCGGACATTTCTTCGTCGGATCCAGAGAACTTTTTACTATACCCTCGTACATCCAAAATCAAAGCCAAACCAATCAATTTACTTTATCTTAATCTTCTCTAATTTGCTCTGAACCTGTTCCTGAATGTCCTCTGAATCTATTCTAATCTACTCTACTCCACTCCTATTCCTATTCTACTCTATTCTACTCTACTTTATTCCGAGTTTATTCTACTCTGAGTTTACTCTACTCTGAGTATACTGAACTGAATCTAGTCAACTCTGAATCTACTATACACTACTCTACACTGAATCTACTCGCATTCTACACTCAATTTACTCTGCACTTCACTACATTGAATCTACTTTACTCTGCACTGAATCTACTCTACACTACACTGACTCTACCCGCATACTACACTGAATCTACTCTACTTCTACTCTACTTCTACACTACTCCTACTCTACTTCTACACTACTCCTACTCTACTCTTACTCTACTCTACACTAAATCTACTGTACTCTGAATCTAGTCCACTCTAAATTTACTCTATTCTACTCTAAATATACTCTGCTCTACTCTACTCTACTCTACTCTACTCTACTCTACTCTGAATCTACTCTATTCTGAATCTACTCTATTCTGAATCTACTCTATTCTGAATCTACTCTATTCTGAATCTACTCTATTCTGAATCTACTCTATTCTGAATCTACTCTATTCTGAATCTACTCTATTCTGAATCTACTCTACACTGAATCTACTCTACACTACACTGAATATACTCTACACTACACTAAATCTACTTTACTCTACACTGAATCTACTCTACACTACACTGAATCAACTCTACTATACACGAAATCTACTCTACTCTACTCCTACTCTACTCTTACCCTACACTAAATCTACTCTTCTCTGAATCTAGTCAACTCTGCATCTACTCTGACTCTACTCTAACTCTCTGAATCTACTCTGACTCTACTCTAACTCTACTTTGACTCTCTGAATCTACTCTGACTCTACTTTACTCTAAATCTACTCTGAATCGACTACAAGATCACCAATCAATCAACCAACCAATCGATCAATCAATCAATCAATCAACCAATCAATCAATCGATCAATTACTTTACAAGCCAATCAAAAAAAAAAAAAAAAAAAAAAAAAAAAAAAAAAAAAAAAAAAAAAAAAAAAAAAAAAAAAAAAAAAAAAACCACATCTTACTTTATCGTCGTATTGCAAACACAAAACGCTGCCCGTATGACCGATCAACACTTTGGTGCATTGCAACGTGCTCCTGTCCCATATTTTGATCGTGTTGTCCCTCAAACCCGATACGATCTTTTGATCGTCGTACTGTAAACAATAAACGCCTTTGCTGTTCTCCGATCGACAATTGATCCGTTGAAGGACGTGTTTGCCGTTACGCCAATTCGATTCGATGCTGCCGATGTCGCGGATGATTTTGGGAAAGAGGCCTCGATAGAAGCCGTGCGGACGGTGATTTTCGCCCGGTCGGGGTTTGAACAGGTATTGGATCCTATAAAAGAGAGAGAGAGAGAATAGATAGAGAAATTATCTAATGTTATCTAATGAATTATCTAATGAAAATCTAATAATATCCCCAGAATTTAGTAAAATCACCAGATTTAGTGACTTTTTCGAAATCTTGTAATATTAAAGGAATATAGTAAAATTACCAGAATTTCGTAAAATCACCAGATTTAGTAACTTTTTTTTTAATCTAGTAATATCCCCAGAATTTAGTAAAATCATCAGATTTAGTGACTTCTTCGAAATCTAGTAATATTAAAGGAATTTAGTAAAATCACCAGATTTAGTGACTTTTTCGAAATCTAGTATTCACCCCAGAATCTAGAAATATTACCAGAATTTTATAAATTCGCCAAATTTAGTGACTTTTTTCAAAATCTAGTAATATTTACAGAATTTAGTAAATTCGCCAGATTTAGTAACTTTTTTTAATCTAGTAATATCCCCAGAATTTTGTAAAATCACCAGATTTAGTAACATTTTTAAAATCTAGTAATATAACCAGAATTTAGTAAAATCCCCAGATTTTGGGAAAGAGGCCACGATAGAAGCCGTGAGGACGGTGGTTTTCGCCCGGTCGTGGTTTGAACAGGTATTGGATCCTATAAAAGAGAGAGAGAGAACGGGTTATTTATTAGAGGAATTATATCATAAGATTTAGTGACTTAAAAATCGAGTAATATCCCCAGATCTAAATCTAGTATTTACCCCAGAATCTAGAAATATTACCAGAATTTAATAAATTCGCCAGATTTAGTGACTTTTTTCAAAATCTAGTAATATTTACAGAATTTAGTAAAATCACCAGATTTAGTGACTTTTTCAAAAATCTAGTAATATTACAGGAATTTAGTAAAAATTACCAGATTAAGTGACTTTCAAAAGTAATATACTGAGTGACAAAAGTAAAAGAACACCAAGAAGCAAATTTTATTTTTCATTCAAACTCTAGAGAGTGTTTACAGCACCACGGTGATGCAACACATTATTAATATTTTTTTTTTATGTTTTGTGTTAATTTGATGAATTAATTTTAATCATTTGTTTATTTTTCTCTTATACATGTAACTAGAATAAATGGTTAAATTTCAACAACTATTTTTTGGTGTTCTTTTACTTTTGTCACTCAGTATATTATCAGAACTTAGTAAAATCACCAGATTTAGTAACATTTTTAAAATCTAGTAATATAACCAGAATTTAGTAAAATCCCCAGATTTTGGGTTAGAGGCCACGATAGAAGCCGTGCGGACGGTGGTTTTCGCCCGGTCGTGGTTTGAACAGGTATTGGATCCTATAAAAGAGAGAGAGAGAATAGATGGAGGAATTATATCATAAGATTTAGTGACTTTTTTTCGAAATCTAGTAATATCCCCAGAATTTAGTAAAATCACCAGATTTAGTGACTTTTTCGAAATCTACACCTTTTCCAGTTGTATTTCAGAAAGCGTCAATTGAATTTAAGAATAGTCACTTATATTTCGGAAAGTATCTGTTGTATTTCAGAATAGTCAATTTGATTTCAGAAATCATCAATTGAATTTCAGAATAGTCAATTTGATTTCAGAAATCATCAATTGAATTTCATAAGTCAATTTGATTTCCGAAATTATCATTTGTGTTTCGGAAAGTGTCATTCGTATTTCGGAAACCGTCAAAAGGATTTCAGAGTCCCATTTGGAATGCAGAAATCATATGACAATTATTATTACAATTATTAAGGAAGAAGAAAAACTCAATCCACTCCACAATTTATATTATTTTTTCGGACTTGAAACAACTTCTCTTCGGAATTGAAATATTTTTTTCTGAAATCGAAATTATTCTTCTGGAACTGATACTTTTATATTTTTTTCTGAAATTGAGATTGAAAAGCTATAGATATTGAAGAATTCCGAAATACAAATGATGATTTCTGAAATGAATTTGACTATTTTAAAATTCAAATGATCGTTTCCGAAATCGACCTGACTATTCTGAAATACAATTGATGATTCCTGAAATCAAATTCACTATTATGAAATACAATTGATGATTTCTGAAATCAAATTCACTATTCTGAAATTCAATTGGTGATTTCTGAAATCAAATTCACTATTCTGAAATACAATTGATGATTTCTGAAATCAAATTCACTATTCTGAAATTCAATTGGTGATTTCTGAAATCAAATTGACTATTCTGAAATACAATTGATTCTTTCCGAAATATAAGTGACTATTCTGAAATTCAATTGACGCATTCTTAAACGAACCTGACTCTTTCTGAAAAACAGTTGGAAATGGTGTAGTATTCACCCCAGAATCTAAAAATATTACCAGAATTTAATAAATTCGCCAGATTTAGTGACTTTTTCAAAATCTAGTAATATTTACAGAATTTAGTAAATTCGCCAGATTTAGTGACTTTTTTTTTAATCTAGTAATATCCCCAGAATTTAGTAAAATCACCAGATTTAGTGACTTTTTCGAAATCTAGTATTCACCCCAGAATCTAGAAATATTACCCGAATTTATTAAATTCGCAAGATTTAGTGACTTTTTTCAAAAATCTTCAAAAATCTTCAAAAATCTAGTAAACATTACAGGAATTTAGTAAAAATTACCAGATTAAGTGACTTTCAAAAGTAATATTATCAGAACTTAGTAAAATTACCAGATTAAGTAACATTTTTAAAATCTAGTAATATCCACAGAATTTAGTAAAATCCATGGTGACGGTGTCATCGTTAGTGAGGAAGCGGTCATTTCGCAAAGCTGCGTCGCTAGTATCGAATTACTAAGTTAAAAATTTTAAAATATCGACATATCATAGACCTATTAACTATGGAAGCGGTTTGGACAAAGAGGTAGTGTTGTCGTAGAATGAGAGAGATGCAGCTAGTTTGGGCATATGACAATGAGAGATTGGACAATGCATTAGCCAATAGTAAGAAAGCAAAAGACCACGTGAGTTAAGTTTTCAGAAATGCAAGGTAGCTGGGGTAGAGGAAGTTAGCTTATGGTTGAGGATTTATTATTTTTTTACCGAGCAAAATGCATTTTTCAGCTGAGCCTAAATTCACACGCATTTGCAAATACAGTTCTTATTTTGTATTGTTAATTGGAACATCCTGGCTATTAGCTAGTACAGATTTCGCAATTTAAGATCTAATTGTTTTCTCTTGTAGAAAATATGTTTCTTCCAGGTCATTCTTCTGTCCAAGTGGATACCAAGATAAAAACAATATTTAAATATTAACCGTATAAATAATTTAACAGATTAACAGCCTTTTTTTACGCACCCTGTATATATTTTAGATATTTTTGGTCCCGCCTACTTTTAGCCCAAACTAGCTCCATCTCTCACGGACTTCTCTCTCTATCAGAGGTAACTTAATAGGTCTATGGTATTGAAAATATTTTTAAGGTTATCGAGGTTTATTGAACAAATAAAGATAGATTATCAAGATATTTTTGATGATGATTTGGAAATGTTGGAGTATCTAAATAAAACCACTCCCCATTCTTTATTGAAAATTAGGAAACCTGTCATCAAAATTAGCAAGTTTTCTTCGAAACATTTTACAAATTTATCAAGAAAAAAATCTAGAATTTCGAAAATTATTTCAAAACAGTCCTATAGCGACACAAAGGAGATATGTAGGATAGGAGGTAGTGGGAACGAGAGAGTAGAAGGGTACCAAGGGGTAGAAGAAGTAGTGGATGGGACAGAGAACGATAGATGACGAAAGTAAGTAGTAGAAGGAGGTAGAAGAAGTAGTGGATGGGACAGAGAACGATAGATGACGGAAGTAAGTAGTAGAAGGAGGTAGAAGAAGTAGTGGATGGGACAGAGAACGATAGATGACGAAAGTAAGTAGTAGAAGGAGGTAGAAGGAGTAGTGGAGGGACAGAGGTGGATATATGAAGGTAGTGAGTGGGGTAGAATGGTATAGCAAATGGGGTAGAATTAAGGTGTAGAATAATACTGACCACATTCGACGTTCTGCTAATCCTCTCCATAACGAATCGGTTCTGACTTTGCGTTCGATCAATTTCTTCCACAGCATACCTTCGGAGATCACTCTGAACCATTCTTTGCACACTAATTCGGCATTTCTGAGACTATCTGCGTCCAAATAGGATAGGATGTTTTCGGCCACGTGATCCAAACCTTTTTCTGTTTTTAAACAAAAAAAAAAACGACAATGATATTAATTGCGTTGTTGCTAATTATACAGTGAGGACCAAAAGTCCGTCGCCTCTCCCCCCCTTTAACTTTTGAATGGTAAGAGCTTTTGGTCGCGAAATTTGGGGTGTTTATATTGGAGTAAAAAATACTATTTTTTGGCGTAAAAATGACAGTTGAAACTTTCAAAATGACAGTTAGGCGCCATTTTGTATCCTTTTTTCTTATGGAAAGGGGGGTCAAGTGATACCTCGTTTTAAAGGTAATTTCATTCTTAAGTCAACCTCCAAATTTGAAAACATTTTAATAACGCCTATTCACGTGAAGACCAATTTAGTTTTAATCCCCGGGCATATTGATACATTTATGAATTAATTCTGAACGTACTATAAAATGTGTTAATTAATTGTTGCTATGGTTTCTTGGTTCTGACATTTATTTGTCAAATTTAAAGTTGATGAAATTGGCAGTTTTTTCGTTTAAATGACGAGCCATTGTCAATTTCATCAACTTTAAATTTGACAAATAAATGTTAGAGCAAAGAAACCATAGCAACAATTAATTGATATATTTTATAGTACGTTCAGAATTAATTCATAAATGTATCAATATGCCCGGGGGTTAAAACTAAATTGGTCTTCACGTGAATATGAATTATTAAAATGTTTTCAAATTTGGGGGTTGACTTAAAAATGAAATTACCTTTAAAACGAGGTGTCACTTGACCCCCCTTTCCATAAGAAAAAAATATTCAAAATGGCGCCTAACTGTCATTTTGAAAATTTCAACTGTCATTTTTACGTCAAAAAATAATATTTTTACTCCAATATAAACACCCCAAATTTCGCAACAAAAGCTCTTACTATTCAAAAATTAAAGGGGGGGGGGGGACGGACTTTTGGTCCTCACTGTAGAAATGAAGGTAAATCAGCAGATTTAATGACTGTATCAAATATTACCAGAATCTGGTAATAGTAGTTAGAATTTAGTAAAATCACCAGATCTAGTGACTTTTTCAAAATCTCGTAATAATACCAGAATTTAGTAAAATCACTAGATTTAGTGACTTTTTGAAAAGTTACTAATATTACCAGAATGGGTAGTTCAAGTTGAAATTTTACTTCCCCTTTTTGTTACATTATTTGAATAAAAAGTACATTTCTTTTTAATAAAAAAATATGTTTTTTTTCTAATATATAAATAAAAAATCATAAAAAATCGATACATAAAAATTTAAATAAAATCGAAACTCGATTATCAACGCCAATTCACAGTGAACGTCGTCTTTCATTTCACGAAGTTTTCATCACTATTTTCATCTTTATCCAATATTCATATAATACATTTCTCTATCTCTGTCAGTTTAAGTGACATTTGACAGTTGTAGATTAATGTTTTTCATCCGTATGTCTTTTCTTTACACTTTTGTAGTTAATATGGCTTGTCGCTAACTTCATTGCACAAAAGTGACGTCACCATCGTTATGGCGAACTATTCAAAAAAATTTGAAATTTGAATTTTCAAATGAATATATTAAAAAAATGTAGCTCAAATTACGATATACAATTAAATTCAATGGCCCGCATTCAGCGCCTCACTTTAACTTTACAGTGACTCTAAAGTCGCGTTTCGAGCTCCTAGTTACTCCATAACAACCAATGTAAAAATGTTAAATGTTAAAGAATCTCCTTAGTTACTCCATAACAACCAATGTAAAAATGTTAAATGTTAAAGAATTTCCTTAGTTACTCCATAACAACCAATGTAAAAATGTTAAATGTTAAAGAATTTCCTTAGTTACTCAATAACAACCAATGTAAAAATGTTAAATGTTAAAGAATCTCCTTAGTTACTTCATAACAACCAATGTAAAAATGTTAAATGTTAAAGAATCTCCTTAGTTACTCCATAACAACCAATGTAAAATTGTCATATGTAAAAAAATCTTCTTAGTTACTCAATAACAACCAATGCTAAACTGTCAAATGTTAAAGAATCTCCTTAGTTACTCGATAACAATCAATGTAAAACTGTCAATTCGAAAGAATTTCCTTAGTTACTCCATAACAACCAATGTAAAAATGTCAAATGTGTAAGAATCTCCTTAGTTACATCATAATATGCAATCTAAAACTGTCAAATGTGAAAAAATCTCCTCAGTTACTTCATAACAACCAATGTAAAACTGTCAAAAGTCAAAGACGCGACTTTAGAGTCACTCTAAAGTTAAAGTGAGGCGCTGAATACGGGCCAATGGATTTTGACTAATTCTAGCCGTTAATAAAGCAAAATCTGAGAAAAAAAATTTTGTTGCACACCTCATTTAGTAAAATCACCAGAAACTCGAAATATTACCAGAATTTAGTAAAATCGCCAGATTTAGCAACTTTTTCAAAACATAGTAATATCCCCAAAATTTAGTAAAATCGCCAGATTTAGCAACTTTTTCAAAACATAGTAATATCCCCAAAATTTAGTAAAATCAACAGATTTAGCAACTTTTTCAAAATATAGTCATATCCCCAGAATCTAGTACTATCCCCAAAAATATAAATATAAAAACCCACCAGAATTTAGTAACTTTTTAAAATACAATAATATCCCCAAAAAAATAGTAAAATCAACAGGTTTAGTAACTTTTTCAAAATCTAGTAATATCCCCAGAATCTAGTACTATCACCAGAATCTAGTACTATCCCCAAAATTTAGAAAAAACCACCAGAATTTAGTAACTTTTTAAAAAATAAAAAAAAATAAAAAAAAATAAAAAAAAAAAATTAAAAAAAATTAAAAATTAAAATAAAAAGTCACATTACTTGGCAATTGCGAGATGAAATCCCTTTGCAACATCGGCTTCAAATAGGAATCGATGTGACCGTGTTGATAGTGACACATCCGAGCCAAAAGATTTTCGACGAATTCCACCTGATCGGTTTCGCTCCATTTTTCGAAATATTTCAAACAAGCCTCGCGTTCCGCGTTGAATGTCGCCGACGGTTCTTTCTTGCGGGCCGTATCGTACGGTGGCGACAGTACAGTCATCTGGAACTATTTATTCCAATTAAAATAAAAAAAAAAAAAAAAAAAATTTTTGAAATTTTTTTTTTTTTAATTTCGATAAAAAGGGGCTCCGCGGTTAAAATCGATTATAGAATCGATTGTAGAATCGATTACAATCTGTACGACAGGTATAAAGTGAGGACCCCCCCCCCTGCCGTAAAAATGACAGTTGAAACTTTCAAAATGACAGTTAGGCGCCATTTTGAATATTTTTTTCTTATGGAAAGGGCGGTCAAGTGACACCTCGTTTTAAAGGTAATTTCATTTTTAAGTCAACCCCCAAATTTGAAGACATTTTAATAAAGCGTATTCACGTGAATACCAATTTAGTTTTAACCCTTGTACATATTGATACATTTAAAAATTAATTCTGAACATACTATAAAATGTGTCAATTAAATTGTTGCTATGGTTTCTTGGTTTTGACATTTATTTGTCAAATTTAAAGTTGATGAAATTGACAATGGCTCGTCCTTTAAACGAAAAAACTGTCAATTTCATCAACTTTAAATTTGACAAATAAATGTCAAAACCAAGAAACCATAGCAACAATTTAATTGACACATTTTATAGTATGTTCAGAATTAATTTTTAAATGTATCAATATGCCTGGGAGTTAAAACTAAATTGGTCTTCACGTGAATACGCGTTATTAAAATGTTTTCAAATTTGGAGGTTGACTTAAGAATGAAATTACCTTTAAAACGAGGTGTCACTTGACCCCCCTTTCCATAAGAAAAAAATATTCAAAATGGCGCCTAACTGTCATTTTGAAAGTTTCAACTGTCATTTTTACGTCAAAAAATAGTATTTTTACTCCAATATAAACACCCCAAATTGGGCAACAAAAGCTCTTACCATTCAAAAGTTAAAGGGGGGGGGGGGAGCGACGGACTTTTGGTCCTCACTGTATGTACTTAAAATCTCTACTAAAGGGTGTGTTTGAAAAAGAAATGTAAATCGGGGGTGGAGAACAAAAGATTCTTCTAATATGACAGATAAATTGGGCGCAAATAGTAATTATTTTGGTGGTGGAGAATTTTTATCTGTGACAAAGCATTATTCTGCTCTAAATATGCTCTAAAAATGTTCTAAATATGATCTAAATATGGTCTGCTCTGCTCTGTTCCGATGCTACTTTGGTCGGAATATACAATGCATGCACTGAATTAGATCTGTTTCACTCTAAATCTCCTCTGTTTTGCTCCACTCTGAATCCGCTTTGTTCTAAATCTAATCTACTGTAATCTGAATTTAATCTACTATGCCTTGAATCCAGTAATGCTCTGCTCTGCTCTGAATCTACTCTGAATCTATTCTGAAAATATTCTTAATCTATTCGGCCATGTTGAATCTACTTTGTTTTGAATGTACTCTGCTCTGCTCTCATTCCGAACATACTCTGCTCTAATTTGGTCTGAATATACACTGCACTGAATTTGATCTGTTCCACTCTGAATCTGCTCTGAATCTAACTTGTTCGAAATCTAATCTACTATGCTCTGCTCTGCTCTGCTCCTCTCTGAATCTAGCCTGAACATGTTCTGAATCTACTCTGAATCAAATCTTAAATCTTAACCGTTTCAACAGACAATTGAATTAATCCGACGTTGCCACATCTACCAAAATTTCAATGGGATCCGCGATTTTGCGTAACGCTTATATTTCTATTATTTATTCCTTCCTATATTTAGTAACATTATAAACGAATAAAATTATCGTTATGCAAGGTTAGAAGTGAAACTTTTATTATTAACATCTTCTAGCCGATAATTCAGAAACAATTATAACTGTCTAGAATCATTTAGAACTATCTAGAACCATTTACAACTGTCTTTAATCATTTAAAACGCTCCAGAATAATTTAGAACTGTCTAGAACTGTTTAAAACTCTCCAGAATCATTTAGGAATCGTTTAGAATCATTTAGAACTCTATTAAACCATTTAGAACGCTCCAGAATAAACTGGAACTGTCTAGAACCATTTAAAACGCTCCAGAATCATTTAGGAATCGTTTAGAATCATTTAGAACTCTATTAAACCATTTAGAACGCTCCAGAATAAACTGGAACTGTCTAGAACCATTTAAAACGCTCCAGAATCATTTAGGAATCGTTTAGAATCATTTAGAACTCTGTTAAACCATTTAGAACGCTCCAGAATAAACTGGAACTGTCTAGAACCATTTAAAACGCTCCAGAATCATTTAGGAATCGTTTAGAATCATTTAGAACTCTGTTAAACCATTTAGAACGCTCCAGAATAAACTGGAACTGTCTAGAACCATTTAAAACGCTCCAGAATCATTTAGGAATCGTTTAGAATCATTTAGAACTCTGTTAAACCATTTAGAACGCTCCAGAATAAACTGGAACTGTCTAGAACCATTTAAAACGCTCCAGAATCATTTAGGAATCGTTTAGAATCATTTAGAACTCTGTTAAACCATTTAGAACGCTCCAGAATAAACTGGAACTGTCTAGAACCATTTAAAACGCTCCAGAATCATTTAGGAATCGTTTAGAATCATTTAGAACTCTGTTAAACCATTTAGAACGCTCCAGAATAAACTGGAACTGTCTAGAACCATTTAAAACGCTCCAGAATCATTTAGGAATCGTTTAGAATCATTTAGAACTCTGTTAAACCATTTAGAACGCTCCAGAATAAACTGGAACTGTCTAGAACCATTTAAAACGCTCCAGAATCATTTAGGAATCGTTTAGAATCATTTAGAACTCTGTTAAACCATTTAGAACGCTCCAGAATAAACTGGAACTGTCTAGAACCATTTAAAACGCTCCAGAATCATTTAGGAATCGTTTAGAATCATTTAGAACTCTGTTAAACCATTTAGAACGCTCCAGAATAAACTGGAACTGTCTAGAACCATTTAAAACGCTCCAGAATCATTTAGGAATCGTTTAGAATCATTTAGAACTCTGTTAAACCATTTAGAACGCTCCAGAATAAACTGGAACTGTCTAGAACCATTTAAAACGCTCCAGAATCATTTAGGAATCGTTTAGAATCATTTAGAACTCTGTTAAACCATTTAGAACGCTCCAGAATAAACTGGAACTGTCTAGAACCATTTAAAACGCTCCAGAATCATTTAGGAATCGTTTAGAATCATTTAGAACTCTGTTAAACCATTTAGAACGCTCCAGAATAAACTGGAACTGTCTAGAACCATTTAAAACGCTCCAGAATCATTTAGGAATCGTTTAGAATCATTTAGAACTCTGTTAAACCATTTAGAACGCTCCAGAATAAACTGGAACTGTCTAGAACCATTTAAAACGCTCCAGAATCATTTAGGAATCATTTAGAACTCTGTTAAACCATTTATAACGCTCCAGAATAAACTGGCACTGTTTAGAACCATTTAAAACGCTCTAAAATCATTTAGAACGTTTCAGAATCATTTAGAACTCTGTTAAACCATTTAGAACTCTCCAGAATAAACTGGCACTGTTTAGAACCATTTAAAACGCTCTAAAATCATTTAGAACGTTTCAGAATCATTTAGAACTCTGTTAAACCATTTATAACGCTCCAGAATAAACTGGCACTGTTTAGAACCATTTAAAACGCTCTAAAATCATTTAGAACGTTTCAGAATCATTTAGAACTCTGTTAAACCATTTAGAACTCTCCAGAATAAACTGGCACTGTTTAGAACCATTTAAAACGCTCTAAAATCATTTAGAACGTTTCAGAATCATTTAGAACTCTGTTAAACCATTTATAACGCTCCAGAATAAACTGGCACTGTTTAGAACCATTTAAAACGCTCTAAAATCATTTAGAACGTTTCAGAATCATTTAGAACTCTGTTAAACCATTTAGAACTCTCCAGAATAAACTGGCACTGTTTAGAACCATTTAAAACGCTCTAAAATCATTTAGAACTCTGTTAAACCATTTAGAACGCTCCAGAATAAACTGGAACTGTTTAGAACCATTTAAAACGCTCTAAAATCATTTAGAACGTTTCAGAATCATTTAGAACTCTGTTAAACCATTTAGAACGCTCCAGAATAAACTGGAACTGTCTAGAATCATTTAGGACTGTCTTTAACCATTTAAAACGCTCCAGAATAACTTTGCACTCTCCAGAATTATTTAGAACGCTCCAGTATCAACTAGAACTGTCTAGAATCATTTAGAACTATCTAGAATCATTTAGAACTATCTAGAATCGTTCAGAACTATCTAGAATCGTTTACTTTCAATTTCTTTAAAAGTTTTCGCAACAAATTCGACTCGTTCAAAACAGCCAATTAAATTAATCCGACGTTGCCACATCCACTAAAATTTCAACGGGATTAGCGCTTTTGCGTAAAACGCTCATAATCTATTCCTTCCTGTATATTTAGCAACATTATAATACAAAAACGAATAAAATAATTATGATCGTTATGCAAGGTGAGAAGTGAAACTTTTATTTTATTTCCCATCATTTGAGTAATATTTTTATCTTCTATAACTTTTATTTAATTTTATTTATCGGTCGCATCGCGTTTGGGCAATCGACCTGTTTTTTTTTTGTTTTTTTTTTTTTTTTTTTTTTCGACGAATCGTTAATTAACCGTTCGTCATATTTTTAATTGGGCAATAAAAAATTGTTGTAGCGGCGATGAGTGTACGTTAGTACTAGTACTAGTATAATACTATAGAGAAGAAAAAAAATCGGTGTCTTCGTACCAGTTAATATAATATAACAGTGTTTTAACGGTTAATGTTTACGAGAGAATATGGAAAGTTCATCGTCTCGTCAGGTGAAAATATACAGGGTGTCTCATAAGTTGATACTTTTTATTTTAACTCCGTATAGATCTTTTAATTCTAAGCAACTTTTTCGAGTAATTTTTTGTAAACATTCTGGAAAATAAAAATCAATCAAAATGACGACAATTTTGAGCAGTTTCTTTAACTTTTATTAAACAGGGCCGTATTAACTAACTTTTTAATAATTAAAAATTGAAAAAAACATGCTCTCTTATTTTCCAGAATATTAAAAAATGTTACTTGAAAAAGTTGCTTAGAATTAAAACATCTACAGTGCATTTCTTTAATGTCCCCCCACCCATTTTATTTTTAGAACGGATCAACTTAGAAAATTTCCAGTTTGACCACTTATTTCAGGACCACCCTGTATGGGTGTCATAAAATAGGCCAAAAGGAATTACCCCCTTTCGGATGTGCACAGGTCTGGAGTTTCCAGACCTGTATGTAAGACCGTGCCATAGTTACTCAATAACAACCAATGTAAATCTGTCAGAATCTCCTTAGTTACTCCATAACAACCAATGTAAAAATGTTAAATGTTAAAGAATCTCCTTAGTTACTTCATAACCACCAATGTAAAATTGTCAAATGTGAAAAAATCTCCTTAGTTACTCCATAACAACCAATGTAAATATGTCAAATGTGAAAGAATCTTCTTAGTTACTCCATAACAACCAATGTTAAACTGTCAATTCGAAAGAATTTCCTTAGTTACTCCATAACAACCAATGTAAAAATGTTAAATGTTAAAGAATCTCCTTAGTTACTTCATAACCACCAATGTAAAATTGTCAAATGTGAAAAAATCTCCTTAGTTACTCCATAACAACCAATGTAAATATGTCAAATGTGAAAGAATCTTCTTAGTTACTCCATAACAACCAATGTAAAACTGTCAAATATGAAATAATCTCCTTAGTTACTCCATAACAACCAATGTTAAACTGTCAATTCGAAAGAATTTCCTTAGTTACTCCATAACAACCAATGTAAAAATGTTAAATGTTAAAGAATCTCCTTAGTTACTTCATAACCACCAATGTAAAATTGTCAAATGTGAAAAAATCTCCTTAGTTACTCCATAACAACCAATGTAAATATGTCAAATGTGAAAGAATCTTCTTAGTTACTCCATAACAACCAATGTTAAACTGTCAATTCGAAAGAATTTCCTTAGTTACTCCATAACAACCAATGTAAAAATGTTAAATGTTAAAGAATCTCCTTAGTTACTTCATAACCACCAATGTAAAATTGTCAAATGTGAAAAAATCTCCTTAGTTACTCCATAACAACCAATGTAAATATGTCAAATGTGAAAGAATCTTCTTAGTTACTCCATAACAACCAATGTAAAACTGTCAAATATGAAATAATCTCCTTAGTTACTCCATAACAACCAATGTTAAACTGTCAATTCGAAAGAATTTCCTTAGTTACTCCATAACAACCAATGTAAAAATGTTAAATGTTAAAGAATCTCCTTAGTTACTTCATAACCACCAATGTAAAATTGTCAAATGTGAAAAAATCTCCTTAGTTACTCCATAACAACCAATGTAAATATGTCAAATGTGAAAGAATCTTCTTAGTTACTCCATAACAACCAATGTTAAACTGTCAATTCGAAAGAATTTCCTTAGTTACTCCATAACAACCAATGTAAAAATGTTAAATGTTAAAGAATCTCCTTAGTTACTTCATAACAACCAATGTAAAATTGTCAAATGTGAAAAAATCTCCTTAGTTACTCCATAACAACCAATGTTAAACTGTCAATTCGAAAGAATTTCCTTAGTTACTCCATAACAACCAATGTAAAAATGTTAAATGTTAAAGAATCTCCTTAGTTACTTCATAACCACCAATGTAAAATTGTCAAATGTGAAAAAATCTCCTTAGTTACTCCATAACAACCAATGTAAATATGTCAAATGTGAAAGAATCTTCTTAGTTACTCCATAACAACCAATGTTAAACTGTCAATTCGAAAGAATTTCCTTAGTTACTCCATAACAACCAATGTAAAAATGTTAAATGTTAAAGAATCTCCTTAGTTACTTCATAACCACCAATGTAAAATTGTCAAATGTGAAAAAATCTCCTTAGTTACTCCATAACAACCAATGTAAATATGTCAAATGTGAAAGAATCTTCTTAGTTACTCCATAACAACCAATGTAAAACTGTCAAATATGAAATAATCTCCTTAGTTACTCCATAACAACCAATGTTAAACTGTCAATTCGAAAGAATTTCCTTAGTTACTCCATAACAACCAATGTAAAAATGTTAAATGTTAAAGAATCTCCTTAGTTACTTCATAACCACCAATGTAAAATTGTCAAATGTGAAAAAATCTCCTTAGTTACTCCATAACAACCAATGTAAATATGTCAAATGTGAAAGAATCTTCTTAGTTACTCCATAACAACCAATGTAAAACTGTCAAATATGAAATAATCTCCTTAGTTACTCCATAAGAACCAATGTAAAACTGTCAAATTGAAAGAATTTCCTTAGTTACTCCATAACAACCAATGTAAAAATGTTAAATATTAAAGAATCTCCTTAGTTACTTCATAACCACCAATGTAAAATTGTCAAATGTGAAAAAATCTCCTTAGTTACTCCATAACAACCAATGTTAAACTGTCAATTCGAAAGAATTTCCTTAGTTACTCCATAACAACCAATGTAAAAATGTTAAATGTTAAAGAATCTCCTTAGTTACTTCATAACCACCAATGTAAAATTGTCAAATGTGAAAAAATCTCCTTAGTTACTCCATAACAACCAATGTAAATATGTCAAATGTGAAAGAATCTTCTTAGTTACTCCATAACAACCAATGTAAAATTGTCAAATGTGAAAAAATCTCCTTAGTTACTCCATAACAACCAATGTTAAACTGTCAATTCGAAAGAATTTCCTTAGTTACTCCATAACAACCAATGTAAAAATGTTAAATGTTAAAGAATCTCCTTAGTTACTTCATAACCACCAATGTAAAATTGTCAAATGTGAAAAAATCTCCTTAGTTACTCCATAACAACCAATGTAAATATGTCAAATGTGAAAGAATCTTCTTAGTTACTCCATAACAACCAATGTAAAACTGTCAAATATGAAATAATCTCCTTAGTTACTCCATAAGAACCAATGTAAAACTGTCAAATTGAAAGAATTTCCTTAGTTACTCCATAACAACCAATGTAAAAATGTTAAATATTAAAGAATCTCCTTAGTTACTTCATAACCACCAATGTAAAATTGTCAAATGTGAAAAAATCTCCTTAGTTACTCCATAACAACCAATGTTAAACTGTCAATTCGAAAGAATTTCCTTAGTTACTCCATAACAACCAATGTAAAAATGTTAAATGTTAAAGAATCTCCTTAGTTACTTCATAACCACCAATGTAAAATTGTCAAATGTGAAAAAATCTCCTTAGTTACTCCATAACAACCAATGTAAATATGTCAAATGTGAAAGAATCTTCTTAGTTACTCCATAACAACCAATGTAAAACTGTCAAATATGAAATAATCTCCTTAGTTACTCCATAAGAACCAATGTAAAACTGTCAAATTGAAAGAATTTCCTTAGTTACTCCATAACAACCAATGTAAAAATGTTAAATATTAAAGAATCTCCTTAGTTACTTCATAACCACCAATGTAAAATTGTCAAATGTGAAAAAATCTCCTTAGTTACTCAATAACAACCAATGTTAAACTGTCAAGTTGAAAGAATCTCCTTAGTTACTCCATAACAACCAATGTTAAACTGTCAATTCGAAAGAATTTCCTTAGTTACTCCATAACAACCAATGTAAAAATGTTAAATGTTAAAGAATCTCCTTAGTTACTTCATAACCACCAATGTAAAATTGTCAAATGTGAAAAAATCTCCTTAGTTACTCCATAACAACCAATGTAAATATGTCAAATGTGAAAGAATCTTCTTAGTTACTCCATAACAACCAATGTTAAACTGTCAATTCGAAAGAATTTCCTTAGTTACTCCATAACAACCAATGTAAAAATGTTAAATGTTAAAGAATCTCCTTAGTTACTTCATAACCACCAATGTAAAATTGTCAAATGTGAAAAAATCTCCTTAGTTACTCCATAACAACCAATGTAAATATGTCAAATGTGAAAGAATCTTCTTAGTTACTCCATAACAACCAATGTTAAACTGTCAATTCGAAAGAATTTCCTTAGTTACTCCATAACAACCAATGTAAAAATGTTAAATGTTAAAGAATCTCCTTAGTTACTTCATAACCACCAATGTAAAATTGTCAAATGTGAAAAAATCTCCTTAGTTACTCCATAACAACCAATGTAAATATGTCAAATGTGAAAGAATCTTCTTAGTTACTCCATAACAACCAATGTAAAACTGTCAAATATGAAATAATCTCCTTAGTTACTCCATAACAACCAATGTTAAACTGTCAATTCGAAAGAATTTCCTTAGTTACTCCATAACAACCAATGTAAAAATGTTAAATGTTAAAGAATCTCCTTAGTTACTTCATAACCACCAATGTAAAATTGTCAAATGTGAAAAAATCTCCTTAGTTACTCCATAACAACCAATGTAAATATGTCAAATGTGAAAGAATCTTCTTAGTTACTCCATAACAACCAATGTAAAACTGTCAAATATGAAATAATCTCCTTAGTTACTCCATAAGAACCAATGTTAAACTGTCAAGTTGAAAGAATCTCCTTAGTTACTCCATAACAACCAATGTTAAACTGTCAATTCGAAAGAATTTCCTTAGTTACTCCATAACAACCAATGTAAAAATGTTAAATGTTAAAGAATCTCCTTAGTTACTTCATAACCACCAATGTAAAATTGTCAAATGTGAAAAAATCTCCTTAGTTACTCCATAACAACCAATGTAAATATGTCAAATGTGAAAGAATCTTCTTAGTTACTCCATAACAACCAATGTTAAACTGTCAATTCGAAAGAATTTCCTTAGAAATTGTCAAATGTGAAAAAATCTCCTTAGTTACTCCATAACAACCAATGTAAATATGTCAAATGTGAAAGAATCTTCTTAGTTACTCCATAACAACCAATGTAAAACTGTCAAATATGAAATAATCTCCTTAGTTACTCCATAAGAACCAATGTTAAACTGTCAAGTTGAAAGAATCTCCTTAGTTACTCCATAACAACCAATGTTAAACTGTCAATTCGAAAGAATTTCCTTAGTTACTCCATAACAACCAATGTAAAAATGTTAAATGTTAAAGAATCTCCTTAGTTACTTCATAACCACCAATGTAAAATTGTCAAATGTGAAAAAATCTCCTTAGTTACTCCATAACAACCAATGTAAAATTGTCAAATGTGAAAAAATCTCCTTAGTTACTCAATAACAACCAATGTTAAACTGTCAAGTTGAAAGAATCTCCTTAGTTACTCCATAACAACCAATGTTAAACTGTCAATTCGAAAGAATTTCCTTAGTTACTCCATAACAACCAATGTAAAAATGTTAAATGTTAAAGAATCTCCTTAGTTACTTCATAACCACCAATGTAAAATTGTCAAATGTGAAAAAATCTCCTTAGTTACTCCATAACAACCAATGTAAATATGTCAAATGTGAAAGAATCTTCTTAGTTACTCCATAACAACCAATGTTAAACTGTCAATTCGAAAGAATTTCCTTAGTTACTCCATAACAACCAATGTAAAAATGTTAAATGTTAAAGAATCTCCTTAGTTACTTCATAACCACCAATGTAAAATTGTCAAATGTGAAAAAATCTCCTTAGTTACTCCATAACAACCAATGTAAATATGTCAAATGTGAAAGAATCTTCTTAGTTACTCCATAACAACCAATGTAAAACTGTCAAATATGAAATAATCTCCTTAGTTACTCCATAACAACCAATGTTAAACTGTCAATTCGAAAGAATTTCCTTAGTTACTCCATAACAACCAATGTAAAAATGTTAAATGTTAAAGAATCTCCTTAGTTACTTCATAACCACCAATGTAAAATTGTCAAATGTGAAAAAATCTCCTTAGTTACTCCATAACAACCAATGTAAATATGTCAAATGTGAAAGAATCTTCTTAGTTACTCCATAACAACCAATGTAAAACTGTCAAATATGAAATAATCTCCTTAGTTACTCCATAAGAACCAATGTAAAACTGTCAAATTGAAAGAATTTCCTTAGTTACTCCATAACAACCAATGTAAAAATGTTAAATATTAAAGAATCTCCTTAGTTACTTCATAACCACCAATGTAAAATTGTCAAATGTGAAAAAATCTCCTTAGTTACTCCATAACAACCAATGTTAAACTGTCAATTCGAAAGAATTTCCTTAGTTACTCCATAACAACCAATGTAAAAATGTTAAATGTTAAAGAATCTCCTTAGTTACTTCATAACCACCAATGTAAAATTGTCAAATGTGAAAAAATCTCCTTAGTTACTCCATAACAACCAATGTAAATATGTCAAATGTGAAAGAATCTTCTTAGTTACTCCATAACAACCAATGTAAAATTGTCAAATGTGAAAAAATCTCCTTAGTTACTCCATAACAACCAATGTTAAACTGTCAATTCGAAAGAATTTCCTTAGTTACTCCATAACAACCAATGTAAAAATGTTAAATGTTAAAGAATCTCCTTAGTTACTTCATAACCACCAATGTAAAATTGTCAAATGTGAAAAAATCTCCTTAGTTACTCCATAACAACCAATGTAAATATGTCAAATGTGAAAGAATCTTCTTAGTTACTCCATAACAACCAATGTAAAACTGTCAAATATGAAATAATCTCCTTAGTTACTCCATAAGAACCAATGTAAAACTGTCAAATTGAAAGAATTTCCTTAGTTACTCCATAACAACCAATGTAAAAATGTTAAATATTAAAGAATCTCCTTAGTTACTTCATAACCACCAATGTAAAATTGTCAAATGTGAAAAAATCTCCTTAGTTACTCCATAACAACCAATGTTAAACTGTCAATTCGAAAGAATTTCCTTAGTTACTCCATAACAACCAATGTAAAAATGTTAAATGTTAAAGAATCTCCTTAGTTACTTCATAACCACCAATGTAAAATTGTCAAATGTGAAAAAATCTCCTTAGTTACTCCATAACAACCAATGTAAATATGTCAAATGTGAAAGAATCTTCTTAGTTACTCCATAACAACCAATGTAAAACTGTCAAATATGAAATAATCTCCTTAGTTACTCCATAAGAACCAATGTAAAACTGTCAAATTGAAAGAATTTCCTTAGTTACTCCATAACAACCAATGTAAAAATGTTAAATATTAAAGAATCTCCTTAGTTACTTCATAACCACCAATGTAAAATTGTCAAATGTGAAAAAATCTCCTTAGTTACTCCATAACAACCAATGTTAAACTGTCAGATTGAAAGTATCTCCTTAGTTACTCCATAACAACCAATGTAAAATTGTCAAATTGAAAGAATTTCCTTAGTTACTCCATAACAACCAATGTAAAACTGTCAAAGTGGTACGCTCAGACTGTTTTAAACGGACCACCCCGCGCAACGAGTCGATACGCCATTGTCTATACGGAATTACGCGAGAAAATTAAGCGAAAAAAGCCTCTATGTACTCCCTCTCTCTCTAGGTTTTCGTAATAGCGCAGAGACGGAATCTGGTTCTATCGTGTTGCAGCAAAAACGGGTTTAATAATAGAATTTAACACGTCGAACGTTAAGGAAAAACAACATCGGGATTTACATAACGTTTTCTTTTAGACGTGTATACAGGGTGTCCCACGACATGGTCGAGTTATAAAATCTAGTTAATTGGGAATAAAGCAGAAATGTAAGTGTTTCCATTTAAAAAAAATAAGAAATTCGATATTTTTGAAGTTCACCTTTTCACATGTTTTTGTACACACCCTGTATAAAATAAAAAGTTTTTTAACACAGATTAAAATACCTTTGACCTTACTAGTAGTTCCCCTACAAAAACCATTGCCATATCTTTAAGGGGATCCTCGTAAAAAAATAATTTATAAGGGTCTGCATCAGTGTCAAATTTTTCAAAAAAATAATAGGAATGTTCACAAAAAAAATAAATCTTGTTTAAAACTCATCAAATTATTCAGAATAGTCATATAAGTATATCTACAAAGTTTTACAAAAATCAAAAAATCCTTAGTATAGAAAAAACGCAAACGAAATATTAATATTCGTTTAAACGCACGAAACGCTCTCTGATTGCTATGACGTCACAATGCGGAACGGGTGGCACTCGAAAACATAAGTGGTTCGGTTTTAAGTTAGGTTTTAACGATAATTTCGGAGCTTACGGCCATTCTGCGTGTATCGTTTATTGTGATTGTTTCGGCGCTTGTCTGTCTTGTTGGGATTTATCGAAATTTAAATTTAGTAAGGTACATTAAGGCTTGCTAAAATGGAAGAAGGTTTTCAAAAGGCGGACTCCCATAATCTGCCAACTGTGGATGTTACTATGGTATCCGATTTTTTGATAACGTGTCAAGACTTAAATCAGCCTCAATCCAGAGGTGTTAAAGCAAAACAGTGAGTATTTTTTAAATTTAACTTGTTAAAATAATGTTAGTTCATTATATAAATGTTTAGCAAAAACTTCTTAGTTTCGGAAATATTTCTTTTTTTCTTTATTTATTATACTTTATTTTTTTTTGTTATGAGATAATTTATAAAATCTTAAAAAAAATATATTTTAGTTCTGCAAGAGACAGTTATGGGGACTCAGCTATCGGTTATGTCCAGGTTAAGAGAGCAAACAATAAGTGTATCGTTAAAGCCAGAATTTGTCCAGAGCATAAAGTTAGGGACAAACCATATTTCGTTGCTGCTACCATTGATGAGGAAGTCGAGAATATAGAGGAAGTGATTTGTCTGAGTTGCGTAGCTGCCCTTGGAGGATGCAAACATGCTATTGCATTTTTAATGTGGTTGCATCGTAGATCCGAAGAACCTGCTCCAACAGAGGTTACTTGCTATTGGAAAAAGCCAGCATTATCTCAAGTAGGTTCAGTTGACAAATTCATCGAAGCAGAAAATATTGGAAAGAAAGTAAGGCAAGCCGATTTAACTCTTCCGGACAATATTGGATTTTTTGAAGAAGTGTGTGAAGTGGTTAATAGTGAAAAATATAAGTGCCCCATTAATTTACATTACGGTGAATTTGACAATGTTAAAAAATTATCTTTGCATCAAATACTTGTTGATTTTGTAAATAGCAAAAACGAACAAACGGCAGACAGTTTTATAAATTTTTGTAGTTTAAGCATGAATAATGAGGCTGTTAAACAAGCGGCAAAGCTAACCCTTACGCAGAGCGAAGACTCACTATGGTTTGAGCTTCGATATGGGCGTATAACAGCTTCAAAAATATATGAAATGGCAGTTTGTAAAACACCAAGTGGCAGTTTAGTCAACCAAATTATTGGAGTATCAAAAAAATTTAGTAGTCTTGCAATAAATAGAGGTAAAAACTTGGAAAAGTTAGTTCTGTTAGAGGTTCAGAAAAAAATTAATGCCAAAATAAGAAGCTGTGGTTTTATTATTCTAAAAGACTTTGGTATAATCGGTGCCTCACCTGATGGCCTAACAGAAGATGCTGTTATTGAAGTGAAGTGTCCTCTATCTAATAAAACTTTCAAAAACTATATAAATAAAAAAAACGAAATAAACAAAAAGTTCCTGGGACAAATTAATTTACAAATGTTAGCAACAAATTTAAAAAGAGGTTATTTCTGTGTTGCTCATCCGGATTTTGAGACAACAAGTGAATGTACAGTAGTAGAGGTTTCATTTGATCGAGACTTCACCCAATCTATTATTGAAAATTCAATTTCTTTTTGGAAAAATAATGTATTTCCCTTATTACTGGAAAGCTGTACTTAAATAAAATTATAAAATAAATAAACATATAACTAATTATTTATTGTAGTTTGTATTTGTTAGTACCTGAGTAAGTAAATATAAGCCAAATATTATTAACAAAATTTTTATAAGTATATACCTATTTCTATAAATCTACAAATGTGTTACTGTTTGATTATTGGCTGTTGTATATTAATTATTGCACAGGCTATAATTATAATGTTATCAAGTTTTTGAACTAAATCTAAATTAATAGTTGCATGAGGGCTTAACATTTTAAAATCTCTAACACGTTTTATAATTCTTTCAATGTGAATCCGAACACTAGCAATTCGTTTTGTAAGTAACACATCATCTTTTGTCATTTGTTCATTATTCGCAACACTGGGAGGTCTCACCAAACTACATTTTTTTTTAAATAAAAGTGTCTCTATTTTTTAAATCCTCTATCAGCCATAACTACACTATTTTCAGGAAGTATATCCAAAAAACCACAATTTTCAAATATAACAATATCACTAGTTCGACCACCATATCCTTTAGAGACAAAATTAATAAGACCATCTGGAGTAGAAGAAATTAAATATTTTATGGTGTTGCATTTTTTGTAATCTGACCAGGTTAAAGCTTGTTGATGGGCTGAACTTGGTTTTTGAATTTCAATCTCTAAACAATCTATTATAGATTGAACTTTTGAAAATGTTATTCTAAACTGAATTGGAAGATTTTTCTTTATAGAAAGTTCACTGGGCCAAAAAATCATTTTTTTCATTAAATGTGCCAAAGTAATTAGGGTTCGTTGAAAGATTTTACTAGCATATGTCTTCGATACACCAAATAAATCACCAATTTTTTCAAATGAATCATTAGTTTTGATTTTATATAATGCCAAATATATAAAATGTTTTTTTAAAAGTGATTTTTTTTCCAGGACGTCCAAAATGTTTTTATTTTCTTTAGGGATGCCAGTATACATTCGCAACTTTGTTTCTATAACATCAATAAACATCTTTCGAAATTCTATCTTCTTATTTTGTAAAGCCTGTTTATCTTCTCTCAATTTATCATCTTTTTCACTACTATCATTTTCATTGCTTCCTTGACCTGGTTCCCAAACATCTAAATTTTCTGCAGGTACCTCATTGTCTATGCTACTCGAGATGCTACTATTACTGTCAAAATGCTGTATACTAAGGCCTTTAACTTTTTTCCTTGGAATAGCAGGAACATGAAAGTTTATGGGAGAGGTGGCCATATTTTTACACATTTTTCCCTCAATTATCTCTTTGTCGAGGTTTACCTGTATATGCTTACTCCTGTACCGAAGGGGTTTGGCCTGGCAACAGAAGTCACTTTTTCCAGGAATATTTTCTGTTATCATAGAGGATGTACTTGGCTCAGGTTCTGGATCATTTGAAATATTTTCAGGCCTCGTTTCAGACATAGCCTCGGGCACAGCAGGTATTGCAGCTTCTTGTAAAATTTCAGAAATCTTCCTTTTTCTCGCTCTTTTTTCACTACTTTGACGAGGGACACTAACTTTTTTATCCAGCTGGCAAGGAAAAATATGTGGTAATACTTCCGGCTTCATGCGAATGTTAACTTTGCTTAATTTGTACTCTAAGTAATTTTCCATGTCTTCGTCGAGCTGAAAAAAATCAAAATAAATACCTTAGTACCTTTCGATTTTTCCACGATTTTTCTATTTAACTTTGGCACAAACTTTAACAATTCTTACCTTAAAATGATCTTCACAGCAATAAAAATGTGTTTTTATTGAAACTTCTTTAAGTTCTCGTCTCACTGCACTAAACCACCGCTTTTTTTTTGTAAATTGTTAGGTACACTTATAAAAGTCTTTTCTGGGTTATTTATTGAAGTATTTGTACATTTAGGTACAAAGCACCACTTTTTTCTACTGGGTTTAATATTGCTAGAGTCTCCCATAATGAGTACGATTTTTTATTAAAAGATGAGAGTAAATTAATTTGTAAGACAACAGTGTGAGTTTCGACCTTATTTTAACGAATATATCTAACAGAGGTATCCCACACTGCTTATCTTAATATTTCGCAGAACACCCCCTTTTTCAATAAGTTATGGGTTTTTAGAACAAGTCGATCGTTTTACATTTCGGTTTCACTCAATAACCAGCCCGAAATTATGACGTGCTAACGGATATTTATTTAGGTACCTACATATTTCTCACATTATTTCCAGCTCTTGACATAACTTACTAGTTATAGTAAATTAGTAAATACATACGATACTTAGCATTAATTGCATTTACGCCCATATAATCAATTATACCTAACGATGAATCAATAACAATGAACTAATCACCAGAAATAAATAAAAACAAAATTTTGAACCTATAAAAGCAATGTAAACAAAAGTTACGTTCCGCAAAGTGACGTCACATGCGCTACTCTCGCGACAGGGAGCCGTTTACTAGCCTCGTTAATTTCGGAGTTTTTATTTTTATTTTATAAAAAAAACCGGAGAGTTTTGAGGCGTTATAACGATTAATACGTGTTTTGTGGCCTTAAACCTACCACTTTTTATTACAATTAAAAAATAGTGAACATACCTATTAACAACTCATAAAATATCCGTTTTTAAAAAAAATTTTTCAGACAAAAGTACCCTAAAATTTGACGTAGATTTCGAAAATACATCAATATACAGGGCGTTCCGTTTGAAATAACAAAATTGACGCCTACTTCCGGTATATCCGGAAGTGGTACGACTGTCAAAATATTCTTAACAACTTCGTCTTATTGAATAACACGTGTATACCAAATTTTGTTCAAATCGAATAAGTAGTTTCCTATATACAGATAGTTTTGGAATTCGTCGTGGGACACCCTGTATAGACGCGCGATGCATTTATTTACATAAAAAATAAACAAACGAGAAACATCAGCGTATGCGATAATTTACGGGATCATTCGAAAGTGCCTTAAAGAAAATACCGAAACCGGAAGATAATTTCCACGACTCGGCAACGCCGCCTTACAAAAAATAAATCAACTCGTGACGTCACTATTAAATTAACATGAACCTACTATAAGTAAAAGTGGATTCAACTCGTTATTCTACTAAGCAATAAATACGATTTGCACCGTTGACTACGAGATAACTCGTAGTCGTTGCGTTCTTGTCTAGGACGTTTTTGAGAGTTTTTGAGCGAGTTTTTTTTTTCAAAATTCCTTCAAAATTCCGAAACCGGAAGAAAATTTCCACGACTCGGCAACGCCGCCTTACAAAAAAAAATTAACTCGTGACGTCACTATTAAATTAACTTGAACCTATTATACAAGGGTAAGGTGAAAAGTTCACGGTCTGACAATGAAAGATCGCCATTTTCAATTAAAAAATGACATTGTTCGTCTTGTTAAGTCGATATGTTTAGTTCGAGACGGTTCTAAATGATTCTCGGGGCGTTCTAAATAGTTCTAAACGATTCTAGAGCGTTCTGAGCGACTGTGGAGTGTTCTAAATGGTCCGGAAGCGTTTTAAATGGTTCTAATTAGTTCTAAATGGTTTTAAAAAAAGATATAATGATTCTGGAGCGTACTAAATGGCCCTGAAACGTTCTAAATGATTCTAGAAAAGTTCTAAATGATTCTGGGCGTTCTAAATGATTTTAAACAACGTTCTAAATGGTTCTAGACAACGTTATAAATGGTTCTTGGGGCATTCTAAATGGTTCTGAAACGTTCTAAATGGTTCTAGAAAAGTTCTAAATGATTCTGGGCGTTCTAAATGATTTTAAACAACGTTCTAAATGGTTCTAGACAACGTTATAAATGGTTCTTGGGGCATTCTAAATGGTTCTGAAGCGTTCTAAATGGTTCTAAAAGTTCTAAATGATTCTGGAGCGTTCCAAATGGTTCTAGACAACGTTCTAAACGATTCTTGTGGCGTTCTAAATGATTCTGAAACGTTCTAAATGGTTCTAAAAAAGTTCTAAATGATTCTGGAGCGTTCTAAATGGCCCTGAAACGTTATTCTAACTGGTTTTAAACAACGTTCTAAATGGTTCTAGAGAGTTCTAAATGATTCTTGGGGGCGTTCTAAACGATTCTGGAGCCTTCTAAATGGTTTTGAACTGTTCTAAATTGCTCTAGACAGTTCTAAAATGATTCTTGGGACATTCTAATTAGTTCTGAAGCGTTCTAAATAGTTCTAAAAAAAGTTCTAAAGGATTCTGGAGAGTTCTAAATGGTCCTGAAACGTTCTAAATGGTTCTAAACAACGTTCTAAATGGTTCTAGAAAAGTTCTAAATGATTCTGGGCGTTCTAAATGATTTTAAACAACGTTCTAAATGGTTCTAGACAACGTTATAAATGGTTCTTGGGGCATTCCAAATGGTTCTGAAGCGTTCTAAATGGTTCTAAAAAAGTTCTAAATGATTCTGGAGCGTTCCAAATGGTTCTAGACAACGTTCTAAATGATTCTTGTGGCGTTCTAAATGATTCTGAAACGTTCTAAATGGTTCTAAAAAAGTTCTAAATGATTCTGGAGCGTTCTAAATGGCCCTGAAACGTTATTCTAAATGGTTTTAAACAACGTTCTAAATGGTGCTAGAGAGTTCTAAATGATTTTTGGAGGCGTTCTAAACGATTCTGGAGCCTTCTAAATGGTTTTAAACTGTTCTAAATTGCTCTAGACAGTTCTAAAATGATTCTTGGGACATTCTAATTAGTTCTGAAGCGTTCTAAATAGTTCTAAAAAAGTTCTAAAGGATTCTGGAGCGTTCTAAATGGTCCTGAAACGTTCTAAATGGTTCTAAACAACGTTCTAAATGGTTGTAGAGAGTTCTAAATGATTCTTGGAGCCTTCTAAATGGTTCTGAACTGTTCTACATGGTTTTAGACAGTTCTAAAATGATTCCGGCCAAGAACATCTCACTCATACTCTCCTAATTAAGGTGATTCATAAGCGTTATCCTCGTCATTCTACTAATGTAAGTACCAATAAAATACGATTTAAATAAATTTATTTCGTTCAAAGAAATAAATCTGCGAGCGACCTTTAAAAAGCGGACAATCGATATCCGAGATATTACAACAAATTCCGCGAACAAAGAAGAACAAAATAAAGTACGCAAGTACAAAGAGGAACGCGGAAATTGCAATTAATTAATTATTCCCGCGCACTCTCCGATTCGAACGGAATAAAATTTACGCATACGAAAAAAAAAGATCGTAGGCGGCCTTTTCCTAAAGGAGTCCTCCGGTAACAATTTATTTTTTACTATAATTTCCGAGCGCAAACGAATCCGTCAAAATAACGGAAACTTTCTCTCGCGTTAACGTTCGCTACGAAATCGGCCACCATTTCGCCATTTCGTTAAACAATAACGCGAATTAAACTCATTCGAAATCGTCCATTAAAAAAAAAAAAACAACTCGTTACCATGACAACCGTTACGTCAAATCGACAGCGACTAACTAGATTTTTTTAACAAACACAATGACTAAAATACGCACCGTATAAATCCTTAAATTCGTTACCATGACAACCGTCACGTCAACGTCAATTTGACAGCGACTAACTAGATTTTTAACTAAACGCGCGCTGTAAATACACAAAACTATTCGTACTAATCTAAGAAAGTTGATAAGTTTCCCTCGATTTATTATGCGTTTCTTTTTGAGCGTAAATAGACGGTGGGGAAGTTCAAAAACCGGATAATCACATCAACACGTTCGACTGGAGCAGATAAGCGAAATTATACATTAATAACAAAATAAAAAAAAACGTTACTTTCTACGAAATCCGCCGAAGAATTACGTGTAATTGCGATTCGTAAGCGAAATTGGGTAAATTAAAATAGGGAAAATGTAGGGCATACGGATGATAATATGACAGTTGACAGAACAAGAGAAAGAGCCTACTGGGATAATGGAAACGCTTACGTGAAATTCGCCCCGATCCGACCCGATTGCGCGTTTCCATTGCGAAAATATTATTACATGTAGCAAACAGAAGCGACTCACTTGCAAATTGTTGGTCGTTGAATCGTCGATTTTATCGGTTTCCATCTTTATCATCGTCGAGAATTTTTGTCCAGCTCGAATGCGAATCGATCGCGATAGAGAAACGTACGCGCTAATTTCCTCAAAGTCCGAGGACCGTTCGCACTAATAACACATGTTGTTCGTTAAACTTTCTATTTTTTTTTTTTTTTTCGTCGTTATTTACAACTAATTAACGGTTCGTGGTCGGAAATTCGCGAGACGCGATAGCACAACAAACTGCTCGCTCCTTTGCAGAAGTGTGGCATGAAAGAAAAGTCATCGTCGAACTGTCAAAATCTGGGGATTTCGTTGCCAACTGCGAAACGAAAAAGTTACTTTTGAAATTTTCGCGTTATTTAACAACGAAAGACGATTAATACGTTCTTATAAGCTTAATAAACATAATTAAATAAGGTAAGTAATTTATTTACTACAATGAAACAGTTTCGATTAATTTTTTTAACGAAAACTTAGGTATCTTTAAGTTGGCAGTACTAATTGACAGATTTGTATAATTCGAGCGGGTAATTTGAATGTTTGAGCGATTCCATTACAATGCGGTAATTGTTAAACTGAATTTCGAATAATTATGATACATTTATTAATTACAATTCATACGAATATTAAAACTCGCGATAATATTCTTTTCGCGAGTCACGAGTTCACGAGTATCCCAATACCACTTAAAGTAGAGGCCGCGGAATTTGAGGTTATGTTTCATGTTTAAGTTTTTAAGTCAATTTTAAACGATAATTATTTTAAAAACAGCGATTATTATAATGACTTTCAATGCCAGAAGACTAAATAAAGAAGATTTAGATTTACCATGTCAGGAATTGGCTATATATTTACTGGGCAAAGTGTTGGTTCGAAAACTGGAAGACGATACAATATTAAAAGGAAGAATTGTGGAAACTGAGAGTTACTTAGGAGGTAAATTAAATTTCCTGTATAATTAACGAAATATATAAAATACTTATTAAGGGTTTATTGTAGGAGAAGACAAAGCATCCCATTCATTTAACGGCAGGTACGAGGGTAGGGTGAAAAGTGAAAAGTTCTCTCATGGAATCATTTTTAGAACTGTCTAGAACAATCTAGAACTCTTCCGAATCAATTAGAACTATTTAGAACGCTCCGGAATCGTTTAGAACTGTCTACAATAATTTAGAATGCTTCAGAACCATTTAGAACGCTCCGGAACCATTCAGAATGCTCCAGCATGATTTAGAACTGTCTAGCTAGATATTCTACAGTTCTGCAGGATTCTGGAGCATTCTACATCATTCCGGAATGTTCTGAACGGTTCTAGACAGTTCTAAATGGACCTATACAGTTCAGACGGAGTAGAGTTCTTTTGGTTTAATCGAAAGAAAGTAGGGTAGTGTAGATTTATAGTAAAATCAGAGTAGATTAGGAGTAGAGTCAGAGTAAATTTACAATAGATTAGAGGTTCTAGACAGTTCTACATAATTCTAGAGCGTTCTGAATCATTCTGAATGGTTCTAGAATCTAGAACGGAATCATTTGAAGCTGAACCATTTGAAGCGGAATCATTTGAACCGTTTGGAACGCTCCAGAATCATTTCGAACACTCCATATATTCATTTAGAACGCTCCAGAATCATACAGAATTAGCTTTTATGAAAATTTTAGCTCATTTTATTGAAGATTATAAAATTTCAGCGTGAAATTCCACACCCAAACCCCAGAAGAAATTATTAAACTTGGAATTTTGATGGTAGCCTAAATAAATACTGAAATTTGCAAAAACTTTCAACGAATGAATTTTTTCTTTGCAGGTAAATAAATTCCTATTGATTTGGCAACATTGCCAGCCTGTAAGTGGCTGGACTTTAAATATTATTTTTTCTTTTGAATGCCCTTTTCAACGAAAAGAGTGGTTGGTTATGGAAATTATTGTTTTCTCAGAAAAATATTCACCATTATTAACCATTTCTATATGTTCAAAACTACGATTTTAATTCGAATAAGGAAGCTAATTGTCTAGAACAATTTATTTTGTCTCCAGAATAATTTAGAACTGTTTAGAATCATTTAGAATAAGCCCCATAGTCATTTAGAACGCTCCAGAATCATTTAGAACTGTGTTGAACCATTTAGAACGCTTCAGAACCTTTTGGAACGCTCCATAGTCGTTTAGGAAGCTCCAGAATCATTTAGAACAGTCTAGACTAATTCAGAACCCTTCAGAATCATTTAAAACTGTTTAGAATCATTTAGAATGCTCCAGAATCATTTAGAACTGTCTTAAACAATTTAGAACGCTTCAGTACCTTTTAGAACGCTCCATAGTCGTTTAGGAAGCTCCAGAATCATTTAGAACTGACTAGAATCATTCAGAACCCTTCAGAATCATTTAGAACTGTCTTAAACAATTTAGAACCTTTTAGAACGCTCCGTAGTCGTTTAGGAAGCTCTAGAATCATTTAGAACTGCCTTGAACCATTTAAAAAGCTCCAAAATCAATCAGAACTGTCTAGACTAATTCAGAACCCTTCAGAATCATTTAAAACTGTTTAGAATCATTTAGAATGCTCCAGAATCATTTAGAACTGTCTTAAACAATTTAGAACGCTTCAGTACCTTTTAGAACGCTCCATAGTCGTTAAGGAAGGTCCAGAATCATTTAGAACTGACTAGAATCATTCAGAACCCTTCAGAATCATTTAGAACTGTTTAGAATCATTTAGAATGCTCCAGAATCGTTTAGAACTGTCTTAAACAATTTAGAACGCTTCAGTACCTTTTAGAACGCTTCATAGTCATTTATGAAGCTCCAGAATTATTTAGAACTGTCTAGAATCATTCAGAACCGTTCAGAATAATTAAAAAATGTTTAGAATCATTTAGAATGCTCCAGAATCATTTAGAACTGTCTTGAACCATTTAGAACGCTCCAGAAAATTTAGAAAGCTCCAGGATCATTTAAAATTGTCTAAAACCATCTAGAATGCTCTAGAATCAATTAGTACTATTTAGAACCATTTAGAACGCTCCAGAATCATTTAGAACTGTTTAGAATAATTTAGAACGCTCCTGAACCATTCAGAACCGTCTCGAACTAAACATTTCTACTTAACAAGAAAAATAACGCAATTTTTCCAACCGAAAATCGCCAGTCTTTTATCTCCAAACCGAGAACTTTTCACTTCACCCTCGTACCGTTGCCATAAAAACCCCACACAAAAAAAAAAAAAAAAAAAAAAAAAAAAAAAAAAAAAAAAAAAAAAAAAAAAAAAAAAAAATTTAAATTAAAAATGTATTTTTTTAAAGGCGAACGAGCTCCAACGAGCCCATGTACATGCCGGTAGGAACTTGTTACGTTTATTTCACCTACGGGATGTATCACTGTTTCAACATTTCATCCAGAGAATCCGGAGCGGCCGTTTTATTAAGAGCCCTGGAACCTTTCCAGGGTGTAGAAATTATGGAGAAATTCAGATGTACCTACGATCGAAACTAAAACATATACATACATATACAGGGTGTTTGATTAATTGAGTGGCGATAGTTCAGGATGTGAATGTTTGGATGATTTTAAAAGAAGAAAAGTTTATATCGATTTATGTCATAAATCTCATAGTTTTCGAGCTACAGGGTGTTACAATTTTAGAGAAAAAAATTACTTTTAAATCATAATTTTCTTTTATTATTCCGGATATTTTTGTGAAATTTTGAACGCGCTTTTTAATTATTAAGGAGGATTTTTTTCAGGCGAAATATTTTTTGAAATTTTCACCAGCGACGTTCGTACGGGGTTTAGAGAAGAAGAAAAATATGTTTGAAGAAAAATATTTTTAAAATCCTCATTTATTTTGGAGCAAATTCGAAACAATTTTTCCCAAGTTCATTTTGAGACTGTTTTTGATATTTTGTTGAAATTTACTTACCAGTGACGACCGACTTCCGAAATATCATAAAAATATCTGAAGTAATAAGAAAATTCTGTGAAAAGAACTCTCCAGGATTATTAAGAACAATTTTAGAATCGACTAGGAGCATCAGAAACAGTTCAAAACGATGCTAGAATCATTTAGAACAGGTTCAAAACTATTTGGAACGGTCCAAGATAAACTAGAACTGTCCAGGATCATTTAGATCTATTTTAGAACCTACTAAGAGCATTAAAAACAGTTCAAAACGATGTTAGGAATCATTTAGAACTGATTCAAGACTCTTTGGAACGATCCATTTTAAACTAAAACTGCCCAGGATCATTTAGAACCATTTTAGAACTGACTAGGACCATCAAAAACAGTTCAAAACGATACTAGATTCATTTAGAACAGGTTCAATACCATTTGGAACGGTTCAAGATAAACAAGAACCGTTCAAGACCATTTAGAGCCATTTTAGAACCGATTGGGAGCATAAAAAACAGTTCAAAACGATACTAGATTCTTTTAGAACAGGTTCAATACTATTTGGAACGGTCCAAGATAAACTAAAACGGTCCAGGATCATTTAGAACAGACTAAGAGCATCAAAAACAGTTCAAAACGATGTTAGGAATCATTTAGAACAAGTTCGAGACTATTTGGAACGGTCCAAGATAAACAGGAACCGTTCAGGACCATTTAGAACCATTTTAGAACCGATTAGGAGAATCAATAATAGTTCAAAACGATTCTAGAATAATTTAGAACAGGTTCGAGATTATTTGGAAAGGCCCAAGATAAACTAGAACTATTCAGGATCATTTGGATTTAGAACTGACTAGGAGCATTAAAAACAGTTCAAATCGATACTAGAATCATTTAGAACAGGTTCAATACTATTTGGAACGGTCCAAGATAAACTAGAACTGTCCAGGATCATTTAGATCCATTTTAGAACCTACTAAGAGCATTAAAAACGGTTCAAAACGATGTTAGGAATCATTTAGAACTGATTCAAGACTATTTGGAACGGTCCATTTTAAACTAAAACTGTCCAAGATCATTTAGAACCATTTTAGAACTGACTAGGACCATCAAAAACAGTTCAAAACGATACTAGATTCATTTAGAACAGGTTCAATACTATTTGGAACGGTTCAAGATAAACAAGAACCGTTCAAGACCATTTAGAACCATTTAAGAACCGATTAGGAGCATAAAAACAGTTCAAAACGATGTTAGGAATCATTTAGAACTGATTCAAGACTATTTGGAACGGTCCATTTTAAACTAGAACTGTTCAGGATCATTTAGAACCATTTTAGAACTGACTAGGACCATCAAAGACAGTTCAAAACGATACTAGATTCATTTAGAACAGGTTTAATACTATTTGGAACGGTTCAATATAAACAAGAACCGTTCAAGACCATTTAGAGCCATTTTAGAACCGATTAGGAGCATAAAAACAGTTCAAAACGATGTTAGGAATCATTTAGAACTGATTCAAGACTATTTGGAACGGTCCATTTTAAACTAGAACTGTTCAGGATCATTCAGAACCATTTAAGAACCGACTAGGAGCATCAAAAACAGTTCAAAACGATACTAGATTCATTTAGAACAAGTTCGAGACTATTTGGAACGATCCAAGATAAACTAGAAGTGTTCGGGATCATTTAGAACCGACTGGGAGAATCAAAAACATTTAAAAACGATTTAGAACAATATTTAGAACATCATTTAAAACAGATTTAAACTATTTGGAACAGTTCAAGATAAACTGGAACTGTTCAGAATCGTTTGAACAATTTTAGAACCGATTAGGAGCATCATAAACAGTTCAAAACGATTCTAGAATCATTTAGAACAGGTTCAAAACTATTTGGAACGGTCCTGGATAAACTAGAACTGTTTAGGATCATTTAGAACCGATTGGGAGCATCAAAAAACAGATTCGAGACTATTTGGAACAGTTCAAGATAAACTGGAACTGTTCAGGATCGTTTAGAACAATTTTAGAACCGATTAGGAGCATATAAAAACAGTTAAAAACGATTCTAGAATCATTTAGAACAGGTTCGAGATTATTTGGAACGGCCCAAGATAAACCAGAACTATTCAGGGTTATTTAGAACAATTTTAGAACCGACTAGGAGCATTAAAAACAGTTCAAAACGATGCTAGAATCATTTAGAACAGGTTCAAAACTATTTGGAACGGTCCAGGACAAACTAAACAGTCCAGAACAATTTAATTTTTCACATTCTCCAGAATCATTTAGAACTCTCTAGAATCATTTAGAACCATTTTTAACCACTCGATTAATGAACACCCCGTATATTTATTATTAATTCATTACTAACGATGATTTTTTTTCTTTTTTTTTTTTAGCAAACAGGAACAAATCGAAGCAGGCGGTCCGTAAAAAAATAAAAACATCGAAATTGTGCGATGGTCCTTCGAAATTGTGCATATCATTCGACATCACCAAAGAAAATCCAATAAAATCGATCTGATCGATCCGGAAAATGATTCTTTGTGGCTCGAAGACGATCCGGATCATCCGGAATGGGATAGAAAAGAGATGAAGATCGTAAAGAGCGCGAGAATTGGGATAAAATAGAGCGGAAGATTGGAATTCGAAGCCTCTAAGATTCTACGTTTTGAACAACGAGAGCGTCAGCAAAAGGGACAAAATGGCCGAAAGGATGATCGAAGATGATGAAAATGTCAATAAAAATGATTATTAATTCGTTTTTTTTTATAAAAAAAAATTATTGAATCGATTTTGAAAATGATTCTAGAGAGTTCTAAACAGTTCTAATAGATTCTGGAGCGTTCTTATTGATTATGAAGCGTTCTGAATGGTTCTAGACAGTTCTAATGACTCAGAAGCGTTCTAAATGATTCTAGACAGTTCCAAATGATTCTGGAGCGTCCGAATGATTCTAGATGGTTCTAATAGATTCTAGAGTGTTCTAAATTGTTCTAATAGATTCTGAAGCGTTCTAAAGTGACTATAGAGAGTTCTAAACGTTTCTGAAGCGTTCTAAATGGTTCTAGACAGTTCTAAAATGATTCTGGAGCTATCTAAACAACGATAGAAAAGAGATGAAGATCGTAAAAAGCGCGAGAATTGGGATAAATAGAGCGGAAGAATGGAATTCGAAGCCTCTAAGATTCTACGTTTTGAACAACGAGAGCGTCAGCAAAAGGGACAAAATGGCCGAAAGGATGATCGAAGATGATGAAAATGTCAATAAAAATGATTATTAATTCGTTTTTTTTTTATAAAAAAAAATTATTGAATCGATTTTGAAAATGATTCTAGAGCGTTCTAAACAGTTCTAATAGGTTCTAGAGCGTTCTAAATTGTTCTAATAGATTCTGAAGCGTTCTAAAGTGACTATAGAGAGTTCTAAACGTTTCTGAAGCGTTCTAAATGGTTCTAGACAGTTCTAAAATGATTCTGGAGCTATCTAAACAACGATAGAAAAGAGATGAAGATCGTAAAAAGCGCGAGAATTGGGATAAATAGAGCGGAAGAATGGAATTCGAAGCCTCTAAGATTCTACGTTTTGAACAACGAGAGCGTCAGCAAAAGGGACAAAATGGCCGAAAGGATGATCGAAGATGATGAAAATGTCAATAAAAATGATTATTAATTCGTTTTTTTTTATAAAAAAAAATTATTGAATCGATTTTGAAAATGATTCTAGAGAGTTCTAAACAGTTCTAATAGATTCTGGAGCGTTCTTATTGATTATGAAGCGTTCTGAATGGTTCTAGACAGTTCTAAATGACTCAGAAGCGTTCTAAATGATTCTAGACAGTTCCAAATGATTCTGGAGCGTCCGAATGATTCTAGATGGTTCTAATAGATTCTAGAGTGTTCTAAATTGTTCTAATAGATTCTGAAGCGTTCTAAAGTGACTATAGAGAGTTCTAAACGTTTCTGAAGCGTTCTAAATGGTTCTAGACAGTTCTAAAATGATTCTGGAGCTATCTAAACAACGATAGAAAAGAGATGAAGATCGTAAAGAGCGCGAGAATTGGGATAAATAGAGCGGAAGAATGGAATTCGAAGCCTCTAAGATTCTACGTTTTGAACAACGAGAGCGTCAGCAAAAGGGACAAAATGGCCGAAAGGATGATTGAAGATGATGAAAATGTTAATAAAAATGATGATTAATTCGTTTTTTTTTATAAAAAAAATTATTGAATCGATTTTGAAAATGATTCTAGAGCGTTCTAAACAGTTCTAATAGATTCTGGAGCGTTCTTATTGATTATGAAGCGTTCTGAATGGTTCTAGACAGTTCTAAATGATTCTGAAGCGTTCTAAATGATTCTAGACGGTTCCAAATGATTCTGGAGCGTCCGAATGATTCTAGAGCGTTCTAAATTGTTCTAATAGAGAGTTCTAAACGTTTCTGAAGCGTTCTAAATTGTTCTGAAGCGTTCTGAATGGTTCTAGACAGTTCTAAAATGATTTTGGAGCTATCTAAACAACGATAGAAAAGAGATGAATATCGTAAAAAGCGCGAGAATCGGGATAAATAGAGCGGAAGAATGGAATTCGAAGCCTCTAAGATTCTACGTTTTGAACAACGAGAGCGTCAGTAAGAGGGACAAAATGGCCGAAAGGATGATTGAAGATGATGAAAATGTCGAGTAAAATGATGATTAATTCGGTTTTTTCATATAAAAATTATTGAACCGATTTCGAAAATTATTCTAGAGCTTTCTAAATGGTTTTAATAGATTCTGAAGCGTTCTAAAGTGACTATAGAGAGTTCTAAACGTTTCTGAAGCGTTCTAAATTGTTCTGAAGCGTTCTGAATGGTTCTAGACAGTTCTAAAATGATTCTGGAGCTATCTAAACAACGATAGAAAAGAGATGAAGATCGTAAAAAGCGCGAGAATTGGGATAAATAGAGAGGAAGAATGGAATTCGAAGCCTCTAAGATTCTACGTTTTGAACAACGAGAGCGTCAGCAAAAGGGACAAAATGGCCGAAAGGATGATTGAAGATGATGAAAATGTCAATAAAAATGATGATTAATTCGTTTTTTTTATAAAAAAAATTATTGAATCGATTTTGAAAATGATTCTAGAGCGTTCTAAACAGTTCTAATAGGTTCTAGAGCGTTCTAAATTGTTCTAATAGATTCTGAAGCGTTCTAAAGTGACTATAGAGAGTTCTAAACGTTTCTGAAGCGTTCTAAATGGTTCTGAAGCGTTCTGAATGGTTCTAGACAGTTCTAAAATGATTCTGAAGCTATCTAAACAACGATAGAAAAGAGATGAAGATCGTAAAAAGCGCGAGAATTGGGATAAATAGAGCGGAAGAATGGAATTCGAAGTCTCTAAGATTCTACGTTTTGAACAACGAGAGCGTCAGTAAGAGGGACAAAATGGCCGAAAGGATGATTGAAGATGATGAAAATGTCAATAAAAATAATGATTAATTCGTTTTTTTTATAAAAAAAAATTATTGAACCGATTTTGAAAATGATTCTAGAGCGTTCTAAACAGTTCTAATAGATTCTGGAGCGTTCTTATTGATTCTGAAGCGTTCTGAATGGTTCTAGACGGTTCCAAATGATTCTGGAGCGTTCTAAATTGTTCTAATAGATTCTGAAGCGTTCTAAAGTGACTATAGAGAGTTCTAAGCGTTTCTGAAGCGTTCTGAATGGTTCTAGACAGTTCTAAAATGATTCTGGAGCTATCTAAACAACGATAGAAAAGAGATGAAGATCGTAAAGAGCGCGAGAATTGGGATAAATAGAGCGGAAGAATGGAATTCGAAGCCTCTAAGATTCTACGTTTTGAACAACGAGAGCGTCAGTAAGAGGGACAAAATGGCCGAAATGATGATTGAAGATGATGAAAATGTCAATAAAAATAATGATTAATTCGTTTTTTTTTTATAAAAAAAATTATTGAATCGATTTTGAAAATGATTCTAGAGCGTTCTAAACAGTTCTAATAGATTCTGGAGCGTTCTTATTGATTATGAAGCGTTCTGAATGGTTCTAGACAGTTTTAAAATGATTCTGAAGATATCTAAACAACGATAGAAACGAGAAGAAGATCGTAAAGAGCGTGAGAATTGGGATAAATAGAATAAAAGGGACAAAATGGCCGAAAGGATGATCGAAGATGATGAAAATGTCGAGTAAAATGATGATTAATTCGTTTTTTTCATATAAAAATTATTGAACCGATTTCGAAAATTATTCTAGAGCGTTCTAAATGGTTTTAATAGATTCTGAAGCGTTCTAAAGTGACTATAGAGAGTTCTAAATGATTCGACTGGAGCTTTCTAAACGACTATGGAGAATTCTAAATGGTTCTGAAGCGTTCTGAATGGTTCTAGATAGTTCTAAATGATTCTGGAGCTTTCTAAAAGGTTCTGAAGCGTTCTAAATGCTTCAAAGACAGTTCTAAATGATTCAGTTCGAGAACATTTTACGTATTAAACAACGACAGCGTGAGCAAAAGGGACTCGTTGAAAAGATGCTCGAAGATAATAAATAATAAAAATACCAAGCAAATAATGATAATCAATTTATTTTCTTATAAAAATTTACTTTAGAATTTCATCCGTTAAATAAATACGAGCGGTGTGTTTTAACAAAATGGAACGAAAAAAAAAATAAAAAAAATAAAACGAATCGATTGTTACAAACAAGAAGAAGCCTCTCGAGCAACTACTTTTACACTCCTAATGGATTATTTTATACACTAAGAGCGCTTTCGCACGGTGCAATATATTGCATAAATATTGCATTGCAGTTAAATTACAAACGTAGTTTTCGAAAAAAAATGCAATATATTGCATAAATATTGCATTGCAGTTAAATTACAAACGTAGTTTTCGAAAAACTGCAATAAATTGTTGCAATATATTGCATAATTATTGCATTGTTGTCAAATTACAAACGTAGTTTCGAAAAAATGCGATAAATTGCATAAATATTGCATTGCAGTTAAATTACAAACGTAGTTTTCGAAAAAAAAAAATGCAATATATTGCATAAATATTGCATTACAGTTAAAATACAAACGTAGTTTTCGAAAAACTGCAATAAATTGTTGCAATATATTGCATAATTATTGCATTGTTGTCAAATTACAAACGTAGTTTCGAAAAAATGCAATATATTGCATAAATATTGCATTACAGTTAAAATACAAACGTAGTTTTCGAAAAACTGCAATAAATTGTTGCAATATATTGCATAATTATTGCATTGTAGTCAAATTACAAACGTAGTTTCGAAAAAATGCGATAAATTGCATAAATATTCCATTGCAGTTAAATTACAAGCGTAGTTTTCGAAAACCTGCAATAAAATGATGCAATAAATTCCTGCAATATATTGCACCGTCGCAAAACGCTCCAAAAGGCTGTGAGATGTAAAATATTTACAATGATTTTTTTTTTATTAGATATTCGTTCGTGTTGTATCTACAAGGAAAAAAATTTCGATCCAAGAATTGACCGAATTTCACAATTCAAAAACGTTAAAATAATTTTTTAATCCTAAGACATACAAATTTTTAATTTGGAACGAAGAATCGCAAATTATTTTTACACATCGTCGAGGACGATTTTCCTTCGAAACGTACGAGGGCGGATCGAAATGTTCGAAGAAAAAATGCTGGAGAATAAAAAAAAACCGCCCTCTGCGATCTTACGCGATTTTATAAAAAAAAAAAAAAGCAACGTGTGTTTACAAAACAAATACGCATCATAACAAGTTATATAACTTCAACAGTATATTTTTATGTATTCAACAGCGCCTGAAAAAAAAAAAATTAAATCTTTGAAATCTCAATAAAATTCGATAGCCCATTGTGAAACGCAAACAACAAAAGTTTAGTTAGAAGTTAGAATGAAAATAGTTTTTAGTTTAAAAAAAAAATTGGAAAAACAAAAACCGAACCACTTTCTCGCATTGAACTGGGCGAATACGAGGGTAGGATGAAAAGTTCTCGGCCTGAATCATCTCTAGAACTGCCTAGAACGATCCAGAATCATTTAGAACTGTCTAGGACAATCTAAAAGGCTCCAGATTCGCTTAGAACTGTTTAAAACCATTTAGAACGGTTTAGAATCATTTTGAACTGTCTAGAACCATTTAAAAGGCTCCAGATTCACTTAGAACCGATTCAGGATGTTCTAGAATCACTTAGAACCGTCTAGTACCATTTGGAAGTGTCTAGAATCGTTTAGAACGTTTCAAAATTATCTAGAACTGTCTAAGACTATTTAGTCACGCTCCAGAATAATTAAGAACTGTCTAGAACCATTTAGGATGCTCCTGAATCGTTTAGAACTGTCCGGAACAATTCAGAACGCCCCGGAATCGATTAGAACCGTCCCGAACTAAATAATTCGACTTAATAAGAAGAACAAAGTAATTTTTTCAAACTAAAAAACGTCGGGAGAAACGAGAACTATTCACCTTACCCTCGTAAAATCCCACACACCCCTCCCTCCCCAAGACCGATTCTTACTGTATAAATTTTATTTTATTAATAGCAACAACAAACGTTATTAGTTCAAAAAAAAAAAAAAATAATATTAATAATAATAATAATAAAAAATAAAAGAGAAAAACAAACTCAATCAGTCAATATACAGAGTAATCATCTCGGGCTACAATATCGACGCCCGTTCGTATCGCCGCGCTACTACGAGATAACTCGTAGTCGATTAACTTTCCGTTCCAGGACGCCGCACTACGAGTTATCTCGTAGTCGACTCGCATTCTGGCCAGAAACGCCGCACTACGAGTTATCTCGTAGTCGAGTAACGTTCTGTCGCGGGACCCCGCACTACGAGATAACTCGTAGTCGATTAACTTTCCGTTCCAGGACGCCGCGCTACGAGATAACTCGTAGTTAACTCGCGTTCTGGTCCAGGACGCCGCACTACGAGTTATCTCGTAGTCGAGTAACGTTCTGTCGCGGGACGCAGCGCTACGAGATAACTCGTAGTTAACTCGTGTTCTGGTCCAGGACGCCGCACTACGAGTTATCTCGTAGTCGAGTAACGTTCTGTCCCGGGACGCTGCGCTACGAGATAACTCGTAGTCGATTTCTCGCCCGATACGCCGCACTACGAGATAACTCGTAGTCAACTCGCGATCCAGTCCGGGAAGCCACACTACGAGTTATCTCGTAGTCGAGTAACGTTCTGGCTCGGGACGCAGCGCTACGAGATAACTCGTAGTTAACTCGTGTTCTGGTCCGGGACCCCGCACTACGAGATAACTCGTAGTCAAGCAACTTTCTGTCCCAGGACGCCGCACTACGAGTTATCTCGTAGTCGAGTAACGTTCTGTCCCGCGACGCTGCGCTACGAGATAACTCGTAGTCGATTTCTCGCCCGATACGCCGCACTACGAGATAACTCGTAGTCAACTCGCGATCCAGTCCGGGAAGCCACACTACGAGTTATCTCGTAGTCGAGTAACGTTCTGGCTCGGGACGCAGCGCTACGAGATAACTCGTAGTTAACTCGTGTTCTGGTCCGGGACCCCGCACTACGAGATAACTCGTAGTCAAGCAACTTTCTGTCCCAGGACGCCGCACTACGAGTTATCTCGTAGTCGAGTAACGTTCTGTCCCGCGACGCTGCGCTACGAGATAACTCGTAGTCGATTTCTCGCCCGATACGCCGCACTACGAGATAACTCGTAGTCAACTCGCGATCCAGTCCGGGAAGCCACACTACGAGTTATCTCGTAGTCGAGTAACGTTCTCGTTCGGAACGCAACACTACGAGTTAACTCGTAGTCAACTCGCGATCCAGTCCAGGACGCCGCGCTACGAGTTATCTCGTAGTCAACACAACGACGATTCGACGGGTTAGAAAACCAAAAAAAAAAAAAAGAAAAACTAAAAAAAAAAATTAATAATTCTAAAAGTACACCAAAGCAACTAATTCGTTTCTTCTCGTCACATCGTATATATACACTCAAACAAAAAATGAAAAAACGCGCCATTTAAAAAAAAAAAAAATAAAAAACAAACAAATCCCGCATCATCATCACATCAATCAACATCATCATCATCATCATCATCACTTCAAACACCTATCGAAGTAAACGCCGCCAACGTACCCGCCTCTCATGGCCTTCTGGACGTTCTGTTCGAACAATCTCCGATTGTTCGTCAACACTTCTGCCGCCTCTTTGTTCAACGGATCCTCCGGATTGGGTTCGAGGAACAAATACTGCAAACCGTAGACGATGCTGTTGATGGTCAGGACGGGTTTCCAGTCCTCTCGAAGAATGTTCAAACAGACGTTGCCCTGTTGATCGATGTTCGGATGGTAGACTTGCGTTTCGCATTTCACTTTCGGTGGTTCGTGCGGATAGTTCGGACCGACTTTGAAGCTGAACACGAACCGGCCGGTTTTGTAGAAACCCTATAAAGTAGATAACAAATGGTTAATTTTTTAGACTGGTTTTGTAGAAACCCTGTTGGGTAGATATCAAATGGTTAATTTTTTAGACTGGTTTTGTAGAAACCCTACGAAGTAGATAACAAGCGGTTAATTTTTTAGACTGGTTTTGTAGAAACCCTGTTGGGTAGATATCAAATGGTTAATTTTTTAGACTGGTTTTGTAAAAAACCCTATCAAGTTGATAACAAGTGGTTAATTTTTTAGACTGGTTTTGTAGAAACCCTGTTGGGTAGATATCAAATGGTTAATTTTTTAGACTGGTTTTGTAAAAAACCCTGTTGGGTAGATATCAAATGGTTAATTTTTTAGACTGGTTTTGTAAAAAACCCTATCAAGTTGATAACAAGTGGTTAATTTTTTAGACTGGTTTTGTAGAAACCCTGTTGGGTAGATATCAAATGGTTAATTTTTTAGACTGGTTTTGTAAAAAACCCTGTTGGGTAGATATCAAATGGTTAATTTTTTAGACTGGTTTTGTAAAAAACCCTATCAAGTTGATAACAAGTGGTTAATTTTTTAGACTGGTTTTGTAGAAACCCTGTTGGGTAGATATCAAATGGTTAATTTTTTAGACTGGTTTTGTAAAAAACCCTGTTGGGTAGATATCAAATGGTTAATTTTTTAGACTGGTTTTGTAAAAAACCCTATCAAGTTGATAACAAGTGGTTAATTTTTTAGACTGGTTTTGTAGAAACCCTGTTGGGTAGATATCAAATGGTTAATTTTTTAGACTGGTTTTGTAAAAAACCCTATCAAGTTGATAACAAGTGGTTAATTTTTTAGACTGGTTTTGTAGAAACCCTGTTGGGTAGATATCAAATGGTTAACTTTTTAGACTGGTTTTGTAGAAACCCTGTTGGGTAGATATCAAATGGTTAATTTTTTAGACTGGTTTTGTAGAAACCCTGTTGGGTAGATATCAAATGGTTAATTTTTTAGACTGGTTTTGTAGAAACCCTGTTGGGTAGATAACAAATGGTTAATTTTTTAGACTGGTTTTGTAGAAACCCTGTTGGGTAGATATCAAATGGTTAATTTTTTAGACTGGTTTTGTAGAAACCCTGTTGGGTAGATATCAAATGGTTAACTTTTTAGACTGGTTTTGTAGAAACCCTGTTGGGTAGATATCAAATGGTTAATTTTTTAGACTGGTTGTGTAGAAACCCTGTTGGGTAGATATCAAATGGTTAATTTTTTAGACTGGTTTTGTAGAAACCCTGTTGGGTAGATATCAAATGGTTAATTTTTTAGACTGGTTGTGTAGAAACCCTGTTGGGTAGATATCAAATGGTTAATTTTTTAGACTGGTTGTGTAGAAACCCTGTTGGGTAGATATCAAATGGTTAATTTTTTAGACTGGTTTTGTAGAAACCCTGTTGGGTAGATATCAAATGGTTAATTTTTTAGACTGGTTTTGTAGAAACCCTGTTGGGTAGATATCAAATGGTTAATTTTTTAGACTGGTTTTGTAGAAACCCTATCAAGTTGAAAAACAAGCGGTTAATTTTTTGGACTGGTTTTGTAGAAACCCTATAAAGTAGATAACAAGCGGTTAATTTTTTAGACCGGTTTTGTCATAGACCTATTAAGTATGGACGCGGTTTAGACAAAGAGGTAGTGTTGTCGATGAATGAGAGAGATGCAGCTAGTTTGGGCATATGACAATGAGAGATTGGACAATGCATTAGCCAATAGTAAGAAAGCAAAAGACCACGTGAGTTACGTTTTCAGTAATGCAAGGTAGCTGGGGTAGAGGAGGGTAGCTTATGGTAGAATAGGGTTGAGGATTTATTTTTTTTACCGAGGAAAATGCATTTTTCAGCTGAGCCTAAATTCCCACGCATTTGCAAATACAGTTCTTATTTTGTATTGTTAACTGGAACCTCCTAGCTATTAACCAGTACAAATTTCGCAATTTAAGACCTAGCTGCTTTCTCTTGTAAAAAATATGTTTCTTCCATGTCATTCTTCTGTACAAGTGGATAACAAGATAAAAACAATATTTAAATATTAAGCGTATAAATAATTTAACAGATTAATTGGCTTTTTCCACACACCAAATAAAATATATACAGGGTGCATAAAAAAAGGCTATTAATCTGTTAAATTATTTATACGCTTAATATTTAAATATTGTTTTTATCTTGGTATCCACTTGTACAGAAGAATGACCAGGAAGAAACATATTTTTTACAAGAGAAAGCAGTTAGATATTAAATTGCGAAATCTGTACTGGCTAATAGGTAGGATGTTCCAAATAACAATACAAAATAAGAACTGTATTTGCAAATGCGTGGGAATTTAGGCTCAGCTGAAAAATGCATTTTCCTCGGTAAAAAAAATAATAAATCCTCAACCCTATTCAACCATAAGCTACCCTCCTCTACCCCAGCTACCTTGCATATCTGAAAACGTAACTCACGTGGTCTTTTGCTTTCTTACTATTGGCTAATGCATTGTCCAATCTCTCATTGTCATATGCCCAAACTAGCTGCATCTCTCTCATTCATCGACAACACTACCTCTTTGTCTAAACCGCGTCCATAGTTAATAGGTCTATGGGTTTTGTAGAAACCCTATCAAGTTGATAACAAGTGGTTAATTTATTGGACCGGTTTTGTAGCCTAAACTGACATAAACTGACTTGACATTTGTATGACAACTTGAAATCGTTGACAGTGATGCCAACGTTAAAACACAACACACTATCAAGTTGATAAGTGGTTGAACAAGTGGTTAATTTTTTAGACTGGTTTTGTAGAAACCCTGTCAAGTTGATAACAAGCGGTTAATTTTTTAGACTGGTTTTGTAGAAACCCTACCGAGTGGATAACAAGCGGTTAATTTTTTATCGTACGATGGAAATTGACAAGAGGGGGGGATGTAGGGTTTAAACAGCGTTTAGGGGATGTAATGTACGAGGGTTAAAGGTTGGAAAGTTCTCTTCTCGGCTTGGATCGTTTTAGAACAGGCCAGGACGTTTCGGGATCGTTTATAACTGGCTGGTAGCGTTTATAGAACGATCCAGAATGATTTAGGACTGTCCAGGATCGTTTAGAACTATTTTATAACCGATTGGGAGCATCAAAAACAGTTCAAAACGATGCTAGAATCATTTAGAATAGGTTCAAGACTATTTGGAACGATCCAAGATAAACTAGAACTGTCCAGGATCATTTAGAAACTGCTCCACAAAAAGTTAAGAAAGTTTCGCATATTTTGCGATTATTTTCAAAGTTACAGACTTTTTGATCCCCAAATTTTCAAATATGCGAAATTTAATGTTTTCTCTTATATCTGAGTGGCTTTTTTTACCCTTCATCTACAACTCATACTAAATTTGGCGATCAAAAAACCTGTAACTTTTAAATTAATCTCAATATTTGTGAACTTCCTTAACTTTTGTGGAGCAGTATATTTTAGAACCGATTAGGAGCATCAAAAACAGTTCAAAACGATACTAGATTCATTTAAAACAGGTTCAAGACTATTTGAAACGGTCCAAGATAAACTAGAACTATCCAGGATCATTTAGAACCATTTTAAATCCGATTAGGAGAATCAAAAATAGTTCAAAACGATGCTAGAGTCATTTAGAACAGGTTCAACACTATTTGGAACGGTCCAAGATAAACTAGAATTGTTCAGGATCATTTAGAACCATTTTAGAACCGATTAAGAGCATCAAAAACAGTTCAAAACGATGTTAGGAATCATTTAGAACAGATTCAAGACTATTTGGAACGGTCCAAGATAAACAAGAACCGTTCAGGATCATTTAGAACCGATTAGGAGCTCAAAAAACAGTTCAAAACGATACTAGATTCATTTAGAACAGGTTCAAGACTATTTGGAACGATCCAAGATAAACTAGAACTGTTCAGGATCGTTTAGAACCGACTAGGAGAATCAAAAACATTTAAAAACGATTTAGGACAATATTTAGAACATCATTTAAAACAGATTTAAACTATTTGGAACAGTTCAAGATAAACTGGAACTGTTCAGGATTGTTTAGAACAATTTTAGAACCGATTAGGAGCATCAAAAACAGTTTAAAAGGATGCTAGAATCATTTAGAACAAATTCAAGATTATTTGGAACGGTCCAAGATAAACTAGAACTGTTCAGGATCATTTAGAACCGACCAGGAGAATCAAAAACATTTAAAAACGATTTAGGACAATATTTAGAACAGATTTAAACTGACCAAGATCATCTAAAATAGTTCAAAACGATGCTAGAACCATTCAGAACACTCCAGAATCATTTCTAACGCTCCATAGTTATTTAGAACGCTCCAGTATCAATTAGAACTGTCTAGAGAACGCCCCCGGAATCATTTCGAACTGTCTCGAACCAAATATTTCGACTTACTACAAAGAATAATGTAATTATTCAATCGAAAATCGCTATCTATCGTCGTCAGATCGAGAGAACTTTCCACCTTACCCTCGTAAATTACATTTAGTTAGAGCATTGTTCTAATGCCACAAACACAATGAAATATTTTACCTCGTCTGGACAAATGACCAGTTTGAACGTTAACAGATCGTCGGGATCGGGAAATTCCGTGGCGCACGTTTTGGGTAGATTCAATTCGTTTATATCTAAAAAAAAAAGAAAAATGAGGGAACGATAGAATTTAGAAATTCGTTGGAAATGATGCGGAAAAACTCGAACCTTTTGTGATCCTCAATTGTGCAGCTGACGCTTTCTTTTGATTGCCCTGTCGCGGTGTCGATTCGCCATCTTTCTTTTGTTGTTTCAGCGAAAATAATTTTATCATATTTGTGTTAGACGGTTTTCGTTCACTCCAGTTTTTCAAATTAACATTAGAAACTTACTAATTTTTTTTAACGTGTTTATTATGCAAAATATTATCCTTCGACGGACTTTTTGACGCCTGTCATCTGTCAAACCGTCATTTTCTACGGTGCTGCTTTGGGACAAAGGTCGGTCGCTTTTCGTACTAAAATGACAGTTAATTCGCAAATAATTAATCAAATGTAATCTTCTTATTAAATGAGAAACTAAATAATTCCACGGAAACAATGCTAACTAAAAAATGTACATACCATATTTAAATGTTGGCTATTTTTGTTATTGACCAATCACGTCTGGATTGGTGGACATCCGTGTCAAAATACTCCCTTCCGATTGGTCGAAAACGAAGAGGCTAGGCATTTTTTCGCGTACATTACCAAAGTATTTCGTCCCGTACGCGAATAATTCCACTTTGTATCGCATTTAAACGATATTTTCGATAAATCCAGCTCCTTTCTAAACAAAAAAAACCCGGATAAATAATTTCGATATCGATCGAGTACGTCAAAGGCGGCCTTCACCTGTCACTTACGTCACTTGTACTCCTGTCAAATTTCGAGTTCCGTCGTGCATCGTGCGCGAGTTACCGGAGCATCGAGGAAGAAATAATAAAAATTATTTTGTCGTATTCGTTTTAGGCGTGAAAAAAAACCCCGAAAAAGGCGGACGAGCGACAAGCCGACAAAATGGAAACTAGAAAACTAATAGATTTACTTCGGGCCACTATCGAGCCCAACCAACGACAGCAAGCCGAAGTTCAATTAGATCAGGTAAATCGAAAAACCATGCGGTCTCGTATTTGCCATTACAATTCGAAATATTCGATTGATTACTCGTCATTTACCATTAAATGTACCATTAAACGTACCATTTAATCGCATATTATGCATTATATCCATTTTAATCTATTAATGAGACGTCGAGACATGGAAAGAGAAGTTACTTTCATATGTTACCACATTGTTAATATTACATTGAAAATTAATTGATAAAAAAATGTATAGGAATAACATTTATACCAGATAATGAATTGTAAGTATGCGAGTAGCTTCAAAAATTACCACTAATTTCGATACGAGGGTTAGGTGAAAAGTTCTCGGCTAGACAACTTCTGGACCGTTCTAAATGATTCCGGAGCGATCTAGACAGTTTTAAATGATACTGGAGCGTTCTAAATGGTTCTGGAGCGCTCTAAATAGTTCTAAACCATCCCGGAGCGTTCTAGATCATTTCTAGATAGTCCTAAATGATTCAGAATTCAGAAAGTTCGAGAACTTTCCACCCTTCTCGCCCTCGTACAAATTAATTAATCGATTAATTAATGTTCTAGACCGCTCTAAAAGATACTAAAGCGTTCTAAACGATTTTAAAACGTTTTAAGTGATTCCTGGAGCGTTTTTAAATGATACAGAAGCGTTCTAAAAGATTCTGGAGCGCTCTAAACAGTTCTAATTGCTTCTGGAGCGTTCTAAGTGATATTGGACCATATTATATGATTCTGGAGCATTCTGAATGATTCTAGAGCGCTCTAAACAGTTATAATTGCTTCCGAACAATTCTAGACAGTCCTAAAATCCTTCCGGAACGTTCCACATCGTCCACATTCCAAACGATACGCGATAATTTATCAACGTTTTAATTTTCCAAATTTTCGCATATCCACAAAATTATCGGTTTCGCCTCTTTTTAAACAGTTGTAATTGATTCTGGAACATTCTGAATGATTCTGAAGCATTCTAAATGATTCGGGAGCGTTCTGAATAATTCTGAACGTTCCTAAATGATTGTAGAGCGCTCTAAACAGTTCAAATTGCTCCCGGATCGTTCCGAAAGATTCTAGACAGTCCTACAATCCTCATTCTACATCCACAAAATCATCGGTTTCGCCCCGTTCTAAACAGTTCCAATTGATTCTGGAGCGTTCTGAATGATTCAGAAGCATTCTAAATAGTACAGAAGCGTTCTAAATGGTTCTGGAGCGTTCTAAATGATTCTGAAGCATTCTCAATGATACAGAAGCGTTCTAAACGATTCTGGAGCGTTCTAAATGATTCTGGAGCGTTCTAAATGATTCTGGAGCATTCTAAATAGTACAGAAGCGTTCTAAATGGTTCTGGAGGGTTCTAAATGATTCTGAAGCTTTCTGAATAATTCTGGAGTATTCTAAATGATACAGAAGCGTTCTAAATGATTCTGGAGCATTCTGAATGATTCTGAAGCTTTCTAAATGATTCTGGAGCATTCCAAATGATACAGAAGCGTTCTAAATGATTCTGGAGCGTTCTAAATGATTCTGAAGCATTCTGAATGATTCTGAAGCTTTCTAAATGATTCTGGAGCATTCCAAATGATACAGAAGCGTTCTAAACGATTCTGGAGCGTTCTAAATGATTCTGAAGCTTTCTGAATGATTCTGAAGCTTTCTGAATGATTCTGGAGCATTCCAAATGATATAGAAGCGTTTTTAATGATTCTGGAGCGTTCTAAATGATTCTGAAGCATTCTGAATGATTCTGAAGCTTTCTGAATGATTCTGGAGCATTCCAAATGATACAGAAGCGTTTTAAATGATTCTGGAGCGTTCTAAATGATTCTGGAGCATTCTGAATGATTCTGAAGCTTTCTGAATGATTCTGGACCATTCCAAATGATTCTGAAGCTCTCCAAACAGTCCTAATTGCTTCCGGATCGTTCCGAACGATTCTAGACAATCCTCATTCCCCATCAAACGACGATTTAATTTATCCGAATTCATCCGCAGATCCACAAAATCATCGGTTTCGCCACGTTCTAAACAGTTCTAATTGATTCTGAAGCATTCTGAATGATTCTGGAGCGTTCTAAATGATACAGAAGCTTTCTGAATGATTCTGAAGCATTCCAAATGATACAGAAGCTCTCTAAACAGTCCTAATTGCTCCCGGATCGTTCCGAACGATTCTAGACACTTTCGAAATCCTCATTCCCCATCAAACGACGATTTTAATTTATCCGAATTTTTTTTTTAATTTTTCGCAGATCCACAAAATCATCGGTTTCGCCCCGTCGCTCCTGCAAATCGTCATGACGTCCGACTGTGATATGCCCGTCCGTCAAGCGGGCGCCATCTATCTCAAGAATTTGGTATCGTCGAATTGGCAGGACAAGGAGCCGGAGACGCCCGGTCAGCCGGTGCCGTTTTCGTTGCACGAACAAGACAGATCGTTGATTAGAGATAGCATCGTCGATGCCGTCGTACTGGCGCCGGAATTGATCCGGACGCAATTGTGCACGTGCGTCAATCACATCATCAGGCACGATTTTCCCGGCCGTTGGACGCAGATTGTCGATAAAGTGAGGTTATGTTGCTGTTGCGTTGTTGCCATATACCTATAACTACTATACCGCTTATAATGGTCTAAAACCCGTAGCAAACATTATACTGTGGTGTGCCTGCTTATTTATGCGCATGCTCAAGTGATAGATGCGTTTTGATTGGCTACTTTTGACACAGCAAATGAAACGTCAGAAACGTGCTAGCTTTTATTTTGGTATATTTGATATATTTTTAAAATCGACTTCGACTTGCCTGTATAAATATGTCAGGTTACCGAATTTAAACACGATTTCAAGTATTATTTTCCATCTTTTCTTTTTAGGCCTCAGCTACTCGCTATTGGTCCTTTTAAATACCTATTAGTAATATACTGCTAACTCCCTATCTATTCCATGAGAGAAAATCGTAGCGATTAAAGAGAGAGAGATATCCGACCCACTGTGGTGTGCTTAGTCGTTTATACGCAAGCGCGTTAATTTTAAAAGGACCAATGGCGAGTAGCTGAGGCCTAAAAAGAAAAGATGGAAAATAATACTTGAAATCGTGTTTAAATTCGGTAACCTGACATATTTACACAGGCAAGTCGAAGTCGATTTTAAAAATATATCAAAAAATATACCGAAATAAAAGCTAGCACGTTTCTGACGTTTCATTTGCTGTGTCAAAAGTAGCCAATCAAAACGCATCTATCACTTGAGCATGCGCATAAATAAGCAAGCACACCACAGTATAATGTTTGTTACGGGTTTTAGACCATTGTTAGCGGTATAGTAGTAATAGGCATATGGTTGTTGTTGTTGTTGTTTGGTTGTAGATTTTAGTGAAAAGACTCTTTTAAACGCTTTATTTTGCTTGCTGGTCGATGTAGCGGTAGAGTAAAAGGCCCTCTGAACGATGTAGCTTTATGTAAAAGGCCCTCTAGTGCTCTATTTGTCTTCCTATAAGCTATAACGCTCGATTTATACCTTCCTATTCGATGTAGCTTTCGAGTAAAAGGCCCCCTAAACGCTTCGTTTGGCTTGCTAGTCGATATAGCAGTAGAGTAAAAGGCCCTCTGAACGATGTAGCTTGATGTAGCAAGGCCCTCTAGTGCTCTATTTGTCTTCCTATAAGCTATAACGCTCGATTTATACCTTCCTATTAGATGTAGCTTTCGAGTAAAAGGCCCCCTAAACGCTTCGTTTGGCTTGCTAGTCGATATAGCAGTAGAGTAAAAGGCCCTCTGAACGATGTAGCTTTATGTAAAAGGCCCTCTAGTGCTCTATTTGTCTTCCTATAAGCTATAACGCTCGATTTATACCTTCCTATTAGATGTAGCATTCGAGTAAAAGGCCCCCTAAACGCTTCGTTTGGCTTGCTAGTCGATATAGCAGTAGAGTAAAAGGCCCTCTGAACGATGTAGCTTTATGTAAAAGGCCCTCTAGTGCTCTATTTGTCTTCCTATAAGCTATAACGCTCGATTTATACCTTCCTATTAGATGTAGCTTTCGAGTAAAAGGCCCCCTAAACGCTTCGTTTGGCTTGCTAGTCGATATAGCAGTAGAGTAAAAGGCCCTCTGAACGATGTAGCTTTATGTAAAAGGCCCTCTAGTGCTCTATTTGTCTTCCTATAAGCTATAACGCTCGATTTATACCTTCCTATTAGATGTAGCTTTCGAGTAAAAGGCCCCCTAAACGCTTCGTTTGGCTTGCTAGTGGATATAGCAGTAGAGTAAAAGGCCCTCTGAACGATGTAGCTTTATGTAAAAGGCCCGCTAGTGCTCTATTTGTCTTCCTATAAGCTATAACGCTCGATTTATACCTTCCTATTAGATGTAGCTTTCGAGTAAAAGGCCCCCTAAACGCTTCGTTTGGCTTGCTATTCGATGTAGCAATAGAGTAAAAGGACCTCTAACGCTCTATTTATATTTATACTTAATGTAGCTTTAAGTAGAAAGCTCCCTAATGCTCTATTTATATTCCTAGAGGCCTTATTGTCGCTCTATTGTCTTCCTATTAGATGTAGCTTTCAAGTAAAAGGCCATCTAACGCTAGATGTAGCAGTTGAGTAAAAGGCCCTCTACCGCTCTATTTATCTTTCTATAAGCTCTAACGCTCTGTTAATCTTCCTATTCGATATTTTTTTTAATATATTCCTGTATTAATTAATTTATTTGTTATTGTTCCTTTCGAGTAAAAGGCCCCCCGATGCTCTATTTATCTTCTTATAAGCTCTAACGCTCTATTTATCTTTATATTCAATGTAGCTTTAAGTAGAAGGCCCCCTAATGCTCTATTTATATCCCTAGAAGCCTTAACGCTCTATTGTCTTCCTATTAGATGTAGCTTTCAAGTAAAAGGCCCTCTAACGCTTTATTTTTCTTTATATTCGATGTAGCTTATAAATAAAAGGTATCCTAACGCTCTATTTATATATTCCTATTCGTTGTAGCTTTAAGTAAAAGGCCCCCTAAACGCTTCGTTTGGCTTGCTGGTCGATGTAGCAGTAGAGTAAAAGGACCTCTAATCCTCTATTAAACTTCCTTTAAGCTCTAACGCTCTATTTATACCTCCTATTCGATGTAGCTTTCGAGTAAAAGGACCCCTACCCCTCTATGCTTCTTCCTATAAGCTCTAACGCTCTATTTACATCTTCTTGTGAGCTCTAACGCACTATTTACATCTTCCTACAAGCTCTAATGCTATATTTACACCTTCCTGTAAGCTCTAACGCTCTATTTACATCTTACGAGCGCTAACGCTCTATTTATAACTTGTGAGCTCTAACGCTCTATTTACATCTTCCTACAAACTCTAACGCTCCATTTACATCTTCTTACGAGCTCTAACGCTCTATTTACATCTTCCTACAAGTTCTAACGCTCTATTTACGTCTTCTTACGAGCTCTAACGCACTATTTACATCTTCCTACAAGCTCTAATGCTCTATTTACATCTTTTTACGAACTCCAACGCTCTATTTACATATTCCTACAAGCTCTAATGCTCTATTTACATCTTTTTACGAACTCCAACGCTCTATTTACATATTCCTACAAGCTCTAATGGTCTATTTACATCTTTTTACGAACTCCAACGCTCTATTTACATCTTCCTGCAAGCTCTAATGTTCTATTTACATCTTCCTACGAGCTCTAACGCTCTATTTACATCTTTTTGCGAGCTCTAACGATCTATTTACATCTTCCTACAAGCTCTAACGCTCTATTTACGTCTTTTTACGAACTCCAACGCTCTATTTACATATTCCTACAAGCTCTAACGCTCTATTTACATCTTTTTACGAACTCCAACGCTCTATTTACATATTCCTACAAGCTCTAATGCGCTATTTACATATTCCTACAAGCTCTAACGCACCACTTACATCTTCCTACAAGCTCTAATGCTCTATTTACATATTCCTACGAGCTCTAACGCACTATTTACATCTTCCTACAAGCTCTAACGCACTATTTGCATCCTCTTCAAAGCTCTAACGCTCCATTTACGTCTTCCTACAAGATCTAACGCACTATTTACATCTCCCTACAAGCTCTAACGCTCTATTTACCCCGTAGATCAGCGTGTACCTGTCGAACCCGGATCCGAACGGCTGGCACGGCGCCTTCCTCTGTCTCTACCAGCTGGTGAAGAACTTCGAATACAAAAAGGCCGAAGAGCGCGGTCCCCTGCACGAGGCTATGAACCTGCTCCTGCCTCAATTGTACCAATTGGAGGTGAGGCTGTTGCCCGACGCATCGGAGCAATCGGTTCTGTTGCAAAAAGAAGGGCTCAAAGTCTATTTCGCGCTGACCCAATACATTTTGCCGTTGGATTTGATCAGCAGAGACGCCTTCGCTCAATGGATGGAAGTTTGTAGACAGGTCGGTGTGATTTTTTTTTTTTTTTTTTTTTTTTTTTTTTTTTTTTTTTTTTTTTTTTTTTTTTTTTTTTTTTTTTTTTGCATCGTGGTGTGCCGTGGTTTTTGTTTTACGAGGGTAGGGCGAGAATGGCCGTTAAGTCGAACATTTTTGGTTCGGGACGGTTCTAAAACGATTCCTTGGGCGTTCCTAGATTGTTCCGGACGGTTTTGAATCATTTTGGAGCGTTCTAAATGGTTCTGGACAGTGCTGAATGCTTCTGAAGCTTTCTAAATGGTTCTAGACAGTTCTAAGTGAATCTGGAGCGTTCTAAATTGTTTTCGACAGTTCTGAGTGATTTGGAGCGTTTTAAACGATTCTAGATAGTTGTAAACGATTCTGAATCGGTCTAAATGGTTCTAGACAGTTATAAATGGATTCAGCAGCAGTCCAAATGGTTCTATGGACAGTTCTAAACGTTTCTGAAGCGTTCTAAATGGTTCTGAAGCTTTCTTAATGATTCTAGATAGTTCTAAGTGATTTTGGAGCGTTCTAAAAGGATCTGGATAGTTCCAAATGGATCCTGGATATGTCTAAATGGTCCTAGACAGTTCTAAACGTTTCTGAAGCGTTCTAAATGGTTCTGAAGCTTTCTAAATGATTCTAGATAGTTCTAAGTGATTTTGGAGCGTTCTAAAAGGATCTAGATAGTTCCAAATGGATCCTGGAGATGTCTAAATGGTCCTAGACAGTTCTAAACGTTTCTGAAGCGTTCTAAATGGTTCTGAAGCGTTCTAAATGGTTCTTAATGGTTCTAGAGGGTTTTTAATGATTCTAGATAGTTCTAAATGATTCTGGAGCGTTCTAGGTTATTCGAGATAATTCTAAATGGATTCTGGAGAAGTCTAAATGGGCCTAAATAGTTTTAAACGTTTTTGAAGCGTTCTTAATGATTCTAGACTCTAGATGATTCTGAAGCGTTCTAGACCGTTCTAAACAGTTCTAAACGATTCAGGTCGAGAAACTTGTCACCATACCCTCGTATTTTAGGATAGTTTAATTAAATGATTATAATATTAAAGATCGTAGATAGTTAGATAGGGCAGTACCGCCTGGCCTTCTTTTATGTACAAGGCCAGGACATTTAGGTTTTTCTCAGGTTTCCCTATTTGCTCTTTTCCAAAATGGATTTTGGAATATAAATTTTGAAATTTAAAATTCCTACCTAAAATTTAAAATTTGACATTTGACACATAATTTTTGACATTTTGATATTTGACAACTTGACACATAATTGGTGACATTTGGCAATTTGCCACATAATTTTTGATATTTGCCAATTTGACACATAATTGGTGACATTTGACAATTTGCTACATAATTGGTGACATTTGACAATTTGACACATAATTTTTGACATTTTGATATTTGACAACTTGACACATAATTGGTGACATTTGGCAATTTGCCACATAATTTTTGACATTTTGATATTTGACAACTTGACACATAATTGGTGACATTTGAGAATTTGCTACATAATTGGTGACATTTGACAACTTGACACATAATTTTTGATATTTGACAACTTGACATAATTTTTGACATTTGACAACTTGACATAATTTTTGGCATTTTGATATTTGACGTTAGATACATAATTTTTGACATTTGACAATTTGCTACATAATTGGTGACATTTGACAACTTGACATAATTTTTGACATTTTGATATTTGACGTTAGATACATAATTTTTGACATTTGACAATTTGCTACATAATTGGTGACATTTGACAACTTGACACATAATTTTTGATATTTGACAACTTGACATAATTTTTGACATTTTGATATTTGACGTTAGATACATAATTTTTGACATTTGACAATTTGCTACATAATTGGTGACATTTGACAACTTGACACATAATTTTTGATATTTGACAACTTGACATAATTTTTGACATTTTGATATTTGACGTTAGATACATCATTTTTGACATTTTGATATTTGACGTTAGATAAATAATTTTTGACATTTGACAATTTGACACATAATTATTGACAATTTGACATATCATTAGTGACAATTTGACATTTTGATATTTGCCACATAATTTTTGACAATTTGCCACATAATTGGTGACATTTGACAATTTGCCACATAATTTTTGACATTTTGATATTTGACAACTTGACATAATTTTTGACATTTTGATATTTGACGTTAGATACATAATTTTTGACATTTTGATATTTGACGTTAGATAAATAATTTTTGACATTTGACAATTTGACACATAATTATTGACAATTTGACATATCATTAGTGACAATTTGACATTTTGATATTTGCCACATAATTTTTGACATTTGACAATTTGACACATCATTAGTGACGACAATTTGCCACGTACCGCACTACACCCACACATTTAATACTTTGATACTTAATAAAGATTATAAAAAATATTATTTTTTTTTTGTCATAATAGGTGGTAGAAAGAGCTGTACCGCCTGCAGCTTTGCAACCGGACGAAGACGAACGGCCCGATTTACCTTGGTGGAAATGTAAAAAATGGGCCTTACACATTTTGTACCGTATGTTCGAACGGTACGGTTCACCGGGACACGTCACCAAAGAATACAACGAATTCTCCGAATGGTAACCCACAACATTTATTCAATATTTTCATTTCGAAAAAATAAGTTAATTTTATTTGTTTAGTTCGTACGATTTAAAATATGACAGTTTAGTTTTTTTTTTTTTTTTTAGTGATTTCCCGCGCTCTTCGAAATTTCCCTAGTACTGTCTAAATATGTTAATTCCGCCATTTTGGCTAGGGGAGTTTTACGAAGGGCCGTTGAAATTGCCGATGCGTTGTTGCCATATCGTTGCTCTCGAAATTCCGCTATTTGTATAGTTGACATAGTTTGTATAGTCTGTATAGTCATTTTCAAATAGTTCTTAATGATTCTGGACCGTTCTAGATGACTATGGAACGTTTTAAATGGTTCTAAATCATTCTAAATGGTTGTTGACAGTTCTAATTGATCCTGTAGAATTCAAATTGGTTCTGAAACGATGTAAATGATTCTATACAGTTCTAAATTATTCTGGAGCATTCTAAATGGTTTCGTTCTAAATGATTTTGGACAGTCTTAAATGGGTCAGTACAGATCTAAATGATTCTGGACCGTTCTAGATGACTATGGAACGTTTTAAATGGTTCAAAATCATTCCAAATGGTTGTTGACAGTTCTAATTGATTCTGTAGAATTCAAATTGGTTCTGGAGCGATGTAAATGGTTCTATACAGTTCTAATTTATTCTGGAGCATTCTAAATGGTTTCGTTCTAAATGGTTTTAGACAGTCTTAAATGGGTCAGTACAGATCTAAATGATTCTGGACCGTTCTAGATGACTATGGAACGTTTTAAATGGTTCAAAATAATTCTAAATGGTTGTTGACAGTTCTAATTGATTCTGTAGAATTCAGATTGGTTCTGAAACGATGTAAATGATTCTATACAGTTCTAATTGATTCTGGAGCATTCTAAATGATTTTGGATCGTTCTAAATGGTTTTAGACAGTTCTAAATCATTCTGTATAGTACTAATTGTTTCTGGACAGTTCTAATTGATTCTGGAGCGTTCTAAATGCTTTTGGATCGTTCTAAATGGTTTTAGACAGTTCTAAATCATTCTGTATAGTACTAATTGTTTCTGGACAGTTCTAATTGATTCTGGAGCGTTCTAATTGGTTTTAGACAGTTCTAACTGGTTTTCAGTTAGAGTTTTCAGTCAGTTTTCCGGAGTGTTCTAAAAGGTCTTAGACAGTTCTAAGTGATCCTTGAGAATTGATTTTGGAGCATTCTACATGGTTTTGGAGCGATCTCAATTGTTCTAGACAGTTCTAAATGATTCTAGAGAGTTGTAATTGATTCTGGAACGTTCTAACTGGTTCTAAACAGCTCGAAATGATTTTGTTCTAGACTCTAAAACCCTTCAAAATTATTTAGAACGTTCTAGAATGCTCCAGAATCATTTAGAACGTTCTAGAATCATTTCAAACTGTCTAGAATCATTTCGAACTGTCTAGAATCATTTAGAACGCTCTAGAATCATTTCGAACTGTCTAGAACCATTTAGAACGCTCTACAATCATTTCGAACTGTCTAGAATCATTTAGAACGCTCTAGAATCATTTCAAACTGTCTATAACCTTTAATCAACTCTGTAGATTTGCAACTCTGTAAATTGAGCGTTCTAAATGGTTTTAGAACAGTTCTAAATTTAGTTCTAAATACTTCTGGAGAGTTCTAAATGATTCTAGAGACTTCTAAACATCGAAAGTAATCATAAGCTTAAATTAAATAATAAATATGTCAATCTGTTATATAAAGTATTTCAATTACAATCCGGCAACGTCGCAACAGGCCGGTCCGTGACGTCATCGTCATTTTAAAACGTACGAACTTTACATACCAAAAATGGCCGATCGAGCTAATTCTAATTATAAAAAAAACTAATTTTCTTTTATACAGTGTGTCTACTTAAGTTCGCACCATATGGAAAACTTTTTTATTATTAATTTTAGGAAAAAAAGTTATTCTTTATAAAAAGTTGTGCATGTTTTAAAACCTAAAATACAATCATCAGATATCTAATTTTTTCACTCGTATACGAGGTTTGTCAGAAAGTATGAATTTTGCTCAAAAGTAAAGTAAATCTATTTTTGAAAATATTGGAAATTGTTATCTGTTATCTCTTTATTCGTTAAAAATTTGATTACATTTACATCTCTTAACCCCTATGTTGCATTAGTTTGATTATGCATTGAAATAAATGATAACAAAGTAATTTATTTTACGATAATTATCGACTACATAAAAACATTAAAAAATGTAATTTTTAGTCCTGATCAACTTTTCTTAATAACAATTTCCGATATTTTCAAAAATAAAGGTACTTTATTCTTGAGCAAAAAACACATTTTTTTGACAAACCTCGTATACGGATTAAAAAAATTGTTATCTGATGGTAGTATTTTAGGTTTTAAAACATGCAGAACTTTTTATTAGGAATAACTTTTTTTCGTAAAATTAGTAATAAAAAAGTTTTCCATATGGTGCGAACTTAAGTAGACACACTGTATAATTTTATTTTTATTTTATTTATATTATTATTTTTCTCGCCAGGTATTTACAAACGTTCAGTTCCGGAATTCTCGAGGTACTGTTAAGAGTACTGGACGGTTATCGAGGAGGACATTGGGTACCGCCTAGGTAACGAATTGGTTCTTTCTTATAATTATACAGGGAGAGAGAGAAAACGAATTAATAATAAAATATGTACAATATATCGGGTATACAGGGTGGTCCATTGAAGTTCCGTTGATTCTAGTTCTAGTTCCTTTCGAAGCAATCTAAATTATCCAGCACAGTTTTAATTCGTTCTAAACTATTCAGGATAGTTCTAATTTGCTCTGAATTGTTCTAAACTGTGCAGGATAGTTCTATTCCCTTCCGAAGGATTTTAAATGATCCAGGACAGTTCTAATTTGCTATGAATTGTTCTAAACTGTTCAGGATAGTTCTAATTCGCTCTAAATAGTTCTAAATTGTTCAGGATGGTTCTCGTTCCTTCGCTGGAGCATTCTAAATTAGTCAGGACAGTTGTAATTCGTACTGAATTGTTCTAAACTGTTCAGGGCAGTTCTAATTCGCTCTAAATAGTTCTAAATTGTTCAGGATAGTTCTCGTTCCTTCGCTGGAGCATTCTAAATTATTCAGGACAGTTCTAATTCGCTCTGAATTGTTCTAAACTGTTCACGACAGTTCTAATTCGCTCTAAATAGTTCTAAACTGTTCAGGATAGTTCTCGTTCCTTCGCTGGAGCATTCTAAATTATCCAGAACAATTCCAATTCGCTTTGAAGTGTTCTAAATGATCGAGGACAGTTCTAATATACTCTGAATTGTTCTAAATAGTTCAGGATAGTTCTAGTTCCTTCCGAAGCATTCTAAATTATCCAGGACAGTTTGAATTCGCTTTGAAATGTTCTAAACTGTTCAGGATAGTTTTAGTTCCTTGCGAAGCATTTTAAATATTATCCAGGACAGTTCTAATTCATTCTGAAGTGTTCTAAATTATCCAGGATTGTTCTAATTCTCAGCGAAGTGTTATGAACTGTCCAGAACAGTTCTAGTTCCTTCCGAAGCTTTCTAAATGTTATCCAAGACAGTTCTAATTCATTCTAAAGTGTTCTAATTGATCCAGGACAGTTTGAATTTGCTTTGAAATGTTCTAAACTGTTCAGGATAGTTTTAGTTCCTTCCGAAGCATTTTAAATATTATCCAGGACAGTTCTAATTCATTCTGAAGTGTTCTAAATTATCCAGGATTGTTCTAATTCTCAGCGAAGTGTTATGAACTGTCCAAAACAGTTCTAGTTCCTTCCGAAGCTTTCTAAATGTTATCCAAGACAGTTCTAATTCATTCTAAAGTGTTCTAAATGATCCAGGACAGTTCGAATTCGTTTTGAAATGTTCTAAACTGTTCAGGATAGTTCCAGTTCCTTCCGAAGCATTCTAAATTATCCAAGACAGTTCTAATTCATTCTGAAGTGTTCTAAATTATCCAGGATTGTTCTAATTCTCAGCGAAGTGTTATGAACTGTCCAGAACAGTCCTAGTTCCTTCCGAAGCTTTCTAAATGTTATCCAAGACAGTTCTAAATGATCCAGGACAGTTTGAATTCGCTTTGAAATGTTCTAAACTGTTCAGGATAGTTTTAGTTCCTTCCGAAGCATTTTAAATATTATCCAGGACAGTTCTAATTCATTCTGAAGTGTTCTAAACTGTGCAGGACAGTTCTATTTCCTTCCCAAGCATTCTAAATTATTTAGGACAGCTCTAATTCGCACCGAAGTGTTAAGAACTGTCCAGAACAGTTCTAATGTGCTCTGAATGTGTTCTAATTCGCACTAAATGGTTCTAAACTTTCAAGGACTAGAATAGGGAAGGGAATATACGGGTCGTGTGACACATCATAATAAAAAGGTTATTTTTTTCGAAAATAACAAAAAAAAATTATCAAAAAGATTCGTTTTCGAAATAGTCACCTTTAAAGCTAACGCGTCACTTTTCATTGGGCCAACCCGTACATAAGGGTACTACGGAGGGTACCGAGAATACAGGGTGTCCCAATAAAAAGTAGCCTCTTTAATGAGCTAATAATTTTTAAACGCCTAATCATATAAAAACGTGCGGTTTTCGCAAATATTATTTTATTTTGCTTTAACTTTTTGTTACAGTAACACAAAAAAAAATTGTATCGCATGTACGGGGTGTTTCATAAATATCCCCTCTTTTCAATTCGCATTAACCGAATTTTATGAAATATAGGACATCTTCTTTTGTAGAATAACATGAGTACAAGTAATACATTTTTTTCGAAAAGTAGAAAAGTATATCTTTCAAAATATCTTTAAATATACGGGGTGTTCAATTACAAAAAATGGTTACTGTGAATTTAAAAGAGGAGATTTTAATTAAACACCCTGTATTGGTAATAATGCACAAAATTTCTCTATCACTATAACAAAACTTCAAATAAAATAAAGGCATGTTTCTACGATTAGGCGTTCTAAAAAAATTATAATCTCATTAAATTGAGGATACTTTTCATTTGGGACACCCTGTATTAACGTATAACGAATTAATTGATATACAGGGTGCTACAGCAAACGTTGAACTATTTAAATCAGGCCGTATCGCACGGTCACACGTGGAAAATACTGAAACCCCACATGCCCGCTATTATACAGGACGTCCTCTTTCCATTGATGAGTTATTCGGCCGAGGATCACGAATTGTGGACGGTCGATCCGCACGAATACATCAGAGTTAAATTCGGTAAGGGTTTTTATAATTTTTTTTTTTTTTTTTTTTTTTTTTTTTTTTTTTTTTTTTTTTTTTTTTTTTTTTTTTTTTTTTTTTTTTTTTTCGTGACTGTTCCGAATCGGTTCTGAATGATATTAAGGTTCTAAAACGGTTCTAATTGATTCTGGAGCATTCTAAATGTGTCTGGATAGTTCTAAATGAATTTGGAGAGTTTTAAATGGTTCTGGACCATTTTAAATGGTTCTATACAGTTCTAAATGATTCTGGAGCGTTCTAAATTATTCTGGACAGTTTCAAAGCATTCATGTGGACGGTTGATCCGCAAGAATACATCAAAGTTAAATTCGCTAAGCGTTTTGTTCTATTTTTTTTTTAATTGTTTGTGTTCCGAACCGTTCCGGATCGTACCGAATCGGTTCTGAGTGATAGTAAGGTTCTAAAACGGTTCTAATTGATTCTGGAGCATTCTAAACGTTTCTAGATAGTTCTAAATGAATTTGGAGAGTTTTAAATGATTCTGAAGTATTCTAAATGTTTCTAGATAGTTCTAAATGAATTTGGAGAGTTTTAATTGATTCTGGAGCATTCTAAATGTTTCTAGATAGTTCTAAATGAATTTGGAGAGTTTTAATTGATTCTGGAGCATTCTAAATGTTTCTAGATAGTTCTAAATGAATTTGGAGAGTTTTAATTGATTCTGGAGCATTCTAAATGTTTCTAGATAGTTCTAAATGAATTTGGAGAGTTTTAATTGATTCTGGAGCATTCTAAATGTTTCTAGATAGTTCTAAATGAATTTGGAGAGTTTTAATTGATTCTGGAGCATTCTAAATGTTTCTAGATAGTTCTAAATGAATTTGGAGAGTTTTAATTGATTCTGGAGCATTCTAAATGTTTCTAGATAGTTCTAAATGAATTTGGAGAGTTTTAAATGGTTCTGGACCATTTTAAATGGTTCTATACAGTTCTAAATGATTCTGGAGCGTTCTAAATTATTCTGGACAGTTTCAAAGCATTCATGTGGACGGTTGATCCGCAAGAATACATCAAAGTTAAATTCGCTAAGCGTTTTGTTCTATTTTTTTTTTTAATTGTTTGTGTTCCGAACCGTTCCGGATCGTACCGAATCGGTTCTGAGTGATAGTAAGGTTCTAAAACGGTTCTAATTGATTCTGGAGCATTCTAAACGTTTCTAGATAGTTCTAAATGAATTTGGAGAGTTTTAAATGATTCTGAAGTATTCTAAATGTTTCTAGATAGTTCTAAATGAATTTGGAGAGTTTTAATTGATTCTGGAGCATTCTAAATGTTTCTAGATAGTTCTAAATGAATTTGGAGAGTTTTAATTGATTCTGGAGCATTCTAAATGTTTCTAGATAGTTCTAAATGAATTTGGAGAGTTTTAATTGATTCTGGAGCATTCTAAATGTTTCTAGATAGTTCTAAATGAATTTGGAGAGTTTTAATTGATTCTGGAGCATTCTAAATGTTTCTAGATAGTTCTAAATGAATTTGGAGAGTTTTAATTGATTCTGGAGCATTCTAAATGTTTCTAGATAGTTCTAAATGAATTTGGAGAGTTTTAATTGATTCTGGAGCATTCTAAATGTTTCTAGATAGTTCTAAATGAATTTGGAGAGTTTTAAATGGTTCTGGACCATTTTAAAGGCCTTCTGGACAATTCTAAATGGTTCTAGACAGTTCTAAATGATTCTGGACCATTCTAAATTGTTCTAGACAGTTTTAAATGATTCTGGAGCATTCATGTGGACGGTTGATCCGCACGAATACATCAAAGTTAAATTCGCTAAGCGTTTTGACCTAATTTTTTTGAATCGTTTGTGTTCCGGACCGTTTCGAATGGTCCTGAATCGATTCTGAATGATATTAAGGTTCTAAAACGGTTCTAATTGATTCTGGAGCGTTTTGAATGGCTCCAGACTGTTTTATATGGATGGTTATATGCTTATAATGCTTATATGGACCGTTATACATGGTTCTAGATAGTTTTAAATGAGTCTGGAGCGTTCTAAATGGTTCCAGACTGTTTTAAGTGCTTATAATAGAGCGTTATAAATTGTTCTAGACAGTTTAAAATGTTTCCGAAATCGTTCCGGACCGTTCCGAATAGTCCTGAATCGGTTCTAAATGATTTTGAAACTATCCTAAATAATTTGAATACACGAACGAGTACAATTATTATTGATAAAATTGTTCATATAATAGTCTGTAAATTGTTCCCTACATTGTTCTAAACCGATCTAATTGATTCTGGATCATTCTAAACGGGTCCAGACTGTTTTAAATATTTATGAACCGTTCTAAATTTCTAAGTGAATCTGGATCGTTCTAGGTTGTTCTAGAAAGCTCTAAATTATTATGAAGCGTTCTAAATGATTCTAGCATCGTTTTGAACTGTTTTTTATATGCTCCTAGTCAGTTCTAAAATGGTTCCAAATGATCCTAAACAGTTCTAGTTTATCTTGGATCATTCCAAATGCTCTTGAATCCTTTCTAATGATTCTAGCATCGATTTCAACTGTTTTTGACCCTCCATGTCAGTTCTAAACTTGTTTTAAATGATCCTGGACGGTTCTAGTTTATCTTGGATCGTTCCAAATAGTCTTCAACCTGTTCTAAATGATTCTAGCATCGTTTTGAACTGTTTTTGACGCTCCTTGTCAGTTTTAAATGATCCTGGAGGTTCTAGTTTATCTTGGACCGTTCTAAATAGTCTTGAACTTTTTATAAATGATTCTAGAATCGTTTAGAACTGTTTTTGATGCTCCTAATCGGTTCTAAAATGGTTCCAAATGATCCTGAACAGTTCTAGTTTATCTTGAACTGTTCCAAATAGTCTTGAACCTGTTCTAAATGAATCTAGTATCGTTTTGAACTGTTTTTGATGTTCCTAGTCGCTTATAAAATGGTTCTAAACGATCCTGAACAATTCTAGTTTATCTTGGACCGTTCTAAATAGTCTCGAACCTGTTCTAAACGATTTTGACCAGTTCTAAATGATTCTAGCACTCGTTTGTTCCCATACGAACCTAATTAATGGTACGCGTGATAGTAAAAGAGTGCTAAATAAAAAAAATATTCCTTATTTGCAACCCGTTCTTACGAAATACTAAGAGCGTTACTAAAAGGAAAATACATTCAAATTATTTATATTCATGTTTTACCACTTTTTTCCATTTTTTTCCATGTTTTGCCACTTTTCATGATATTCCATTTTTTTCATGTTTTTTCAATTTTTGCTTGGTTTTCCATTTTTCCATGTTTTAGTACTTTTTTGATGATTTTCCATTTTTCCATGTTTTTTCCATTTTTTAGGTTTTTTTCATTTTTCCAATGTATTACCACTTTTTTTTATATTTCATTTTTTCAATGTTTTTCCATTTTTTCGTTGGTTTTCCACTTATTTTCATGTTTTCCAGGTTTTTCCTCTTTTTTCATGATTTTCCATTTTTTCATGTTTTTGCATGTTTTTCATTTTTTCATGTTTTCCGCTTTTTCCATGTTTTTCCACACTTTCCGTGTTTTTTCATTTTTTAATCGTTTTTCCACTTTTTTCATGATTTTTCATGTTTTCCATTTTTTGCACATTTTTCATGCTTTCTTTCTCATACACTCTGATGCTCATAAACACATGCAAAGTTTTCTCATTACTTTTAAACACACAAATCGACGAAAAACGCGCATAAAACCCGCCAAACACGCCAAAACGTGCAACAAAATGCAACAATTTACCCTTCCATTATAACTCTCACAAAACGAACAATCCTTCAAACAAATCCCCCATTTCGACAAACGTTTTATCGTTTTACATCAACATACTTTTTGTCATTGTTGCATTTCGCAGACGTCTTCGAGGATTTCGTCTCGCCCGTAACGGCCGCTCAAACGTTATTGCACTCGTCGTGCAGGAAACGCAAGGAAATGTTGCAGAAAACGATGGTGATGCTGACGCAGGTGCTCACCAACAACGCCACCGAACCGGCTCAAAAGGACGGGGCGTTGCACATGATCGGCACATTGGCCGATATTTTATTGAGAAAGAAGATGTACAGGTGAGATAAACGATATTTTCATACATCGGTGCAATATATATTGCAGCGATTTGTTGCATTGAAGTTAAAATACAATACAAACGTTTAAATGCGTAGTTTTTACACGTGTGGGTTGCGATAATTTTTTTATTAAGAGTGTTTTCACACGGTGCAATAAATATTGCAGCGATTTATTTTGCATTGAAGTTAAAATACAAACGTTTAAATGCGTAGTTTTTACACGTACGGGTTGCGATCATTTTTTTATTAAGAGTGTTTTCACATGGTGCAATAAATATTGCAGCGATTTGTTGCATTGAAGTTAAAATACCAACGTTTAAATGCGTAGTTTTTACACGTACGGGTTGCGATAATTTTTTTATTAAGAGTGTTTTCACACGGTGCAATAAATATTGCAGCGATTTATTTTGCATTGAAGTTAAAATACAAACGTTTAAATACTTTCGCTCGTAGGTATGTAATTAATATTAATACGAGCTTAATCTTCTGCACATTTTATTGAGAAAGAAGATGTACAGGTGAGATAAACGGTGTTTTCATACATCGGTGCAATAAATATTGCAGCGATTTATTGCATTGAAGTTAAAATACCAACGTTTAAATGCGTAGTTTTTACACGTACGGGTTGCGATCATTTTTTTATTAAGAGTGTTTTCACACGGTGCAATAAATATTGCAGCGATTTGTTGCATTGAAGTTAAAATACAATACAAACGTTTAAATGCGTAGTTTTCACACGTACGGGATGCGATAATTTTTTTATTAAGAGTGTTTTCACACGGTGCAATAAATATTGCAGCGATTTATTTTGCATTGAAGTTAAAATACAAACGTTTAAATGCGTAGTTTTCACACGTGTGGGATGCGATCATTTTTTTATTAAGAGTGTTTTCACACGGTGCAATAAATATTACAGCGATTTATTGCATTGGAGTTAAAATGCAAACGTTTAAATACTTTCGCTCGTAGGTATGTAATTAATATTAATACGAGCTTAATCTTCTGCACATTTTATTGAGAAAGAAGATGTACAGGTGAGATAAACGATATTTTCACACATCGGTGCAATATATACCTTGTTTCATTCGCGATTGCAACATGGGCAATTCTATGAGTTGAACAAAGAAAGATTATCAAAAGAACTGTTGTCAGAGTGAAAAGTTGCAATGACATAATATCACTCTTTATTTTTTCTTTATAAGTGTCTAAATAATGTTGTCTTTGTTGCACCCATAGCCTATGTTGCAATAAAAAAATGGAGCAACCTGTATATTGCAGCGATTTATTGCATTGAAATTAAAATACAAACGTTTAAATTCGTAGTTTTCACACGTATGGGATGCGATAATTATTATTAAAAGCTCTTTTACACGGTGCAATAAATATTGCAGCGATTTATTGCATTGAAGTTAAAATGCAAACGTTTAAATACGCTCGTAGGTATGTGATTATTATTATTACAAGCTTTTTCAAACGGTGCAATATCTTGCAACAATTTATTGCAGTTAAAATGCAAACGTTAAAATGGGTAGTTTCACACGTATGCGATACGATAATTTTTATTAAGACCGTTTTCACACAGTGCAATAAATTGATGCAATATATGTATATTGCAGCGATTTATTGTACTGATGTTAAAATGCAAACGTTTAAATGCGTAATTTTTTCACGTATGGTATGCGGTAATATTTTTTAAAAAGAGTGTTTTTACACGGTGCAATATACAGTGTGTGTCACGAAGAGGGCCCATTAGAAGTATCTGGAAAAGTAGTGGTAATTAAAATTTGAAAATTTGTGTACAAGCATTAGTCGATGCGCTCTATTCAATGAAAATATTTTCAACTTTTCTTTACTTCCGGTTATACCGGAAGTGGACAGCAACTTTGTTATTTTAAATGAGACACCCCATATATTAGTATATTTTCGAAATGTATGCAAAATTTTAAAGTGATTTTGTCTAAAAAACTTTTTTCAAAAATGCATACTTTTTGAGTTACTAATTTTATTTTGAAAAATTTGACCGATGCAGACCCTTATAAATTATTTTTTTACGGGGATCCCTTTAAAGATATTGATACGGTTTCTGTAGGGTGGCTACTAGCAAGGTCAAAGGTATTTGAATCTGTGTTAAAAAACTTTTTATTTTATACAGGGTGTATTCAAAACATGTTAAAAGTTGAACATCAAAAATACCAAATTATTTCATTTTTTTAAATGGAACCACCCATTTTTTTCAATTTTATTGAAATCAGCGATAAAAAATAATGAAAGTTCATGTTTACTTCCCTATACCTAAACCTAATAGGTTTGATGATATTAAAAATTTTACTTAAAACTTACTTTTCTGCCTTATTCTTAAATAATCCGTTTTTACAAGTTGGCCATGTAAATTGCTTGTTATTAATTGATTATTAATTTTGGTACTTGTGAGATACACAAATTTTCAAATTTTAATTACCACTACTTTTCCAGATACTTCTAATGGGCCCTCTTCGTGACACACACTGTATTGCATTGAAGTTAAAATACAAACATTCAACGTTTCAAATTTTATTACGAGCGTTTTCACACGATGCAATATGTTGCATTGAAGTAAAAATGCAAACTTTATATTAACAAATTAAAATGCTTTATATTAAAATGCAAAACTATATATTGCACCAATTTATTGCAGTTAACATGTAAACGTTCAAATAGTTTTCGTAGTTTTCGCACCTAGATATGCGATAATTTTTATTAAGAGCGTTTTCACACTGTGCAATATATTGCCCCAAATTGTTGCTAGTTTTTAGACTCATGTGATGAGATACTTATTATTAAGAGCGACAGTTCTACACTTATTCTAGACAGTTCTAAATGATTCTGGATTATTCCAAATGGATTTGGAGTGTTCTAAATGATTCTAAAGAGTTGTAAATGCACATTTCTACTACTCCATTCCTCTACTTTTGTACACTTCTACTACTCCATTCCTCTACTCCTATACACTTCTACTACTTCCATACCTCTCCATACCTCCATACTCTCCATACCTCCACTCTTGTACACTTCTACTACAGACTGTACTACTCTTGTTCACTTTTACAACTCCATACTACACACTAATAACTCGCATCTCACTCACTAGAATTATTCTCTCTTTTTCTCGTTCCTTCAGTTACCAATTGGACCAACTGTTCATCAAGTACGTCTTCCCCGAATTCGACAGCGACCGCGTTCTTAATGATTCTGTACAGTTTTAAATGATTCTGTACTTCATCCATCGAACCAACGGAGTAACCAAAACAAGATTAGACGCTGGATCATCAATCACATTCGCATCTATTGGTTAAAATAAAAAAAAGCCTCTTTACGCTGACCAATCACTGATGATCATACGTTGATCCAGCGTGTAAACTTGTTTTAGTTACTCCATTGCTTAGATGGATGAAGTATAGACAGTTCTAAATCCTTCCTAACGATTTTTGCCTTTTTTCCTTTTTCTGTTTCACAAGTTTATAGTTCAAATCACCGGAGCTCCACCGTCCGAGGATATATCCTCCACCTTTCCCCGCTACTCCCCTGCTACTCCATATACTCTTCCACTACTACTCCCTTCCTCTAATCTTGTACACCTCTACTACGCCTACATACATACATACATACATACTCCCATCTCACTCACTCGTTCACTTATAGTCTATTTTTCTCTCTCGTTCGTTTAGGGACCAATTGGACCAACTGTTCATCAAGTACGTCTTCCCCGAGTTCGACAGCGACCGCGTTCTAAATGATTCTGTACAGTTCTAAATGATTCTAGACAGTTCTAAATGATTCTAGAGAGTTTTGAATGATTCTAGAGAGTTTTAAATGATTCTGGAGTATTCTAAATGATTCTAGACAGTTCTAAATGATTCTAGACAGTTCTAAATGATTCTAGACAGTTCTAAATGATTCTAGACAGTTCTAAATGATTCTAGAGAGTTTTGAATGATTCTAGACAGTTCTAAATGATTCTAGACAGTTCTAAATGATTCTAGACAGTTCTAAATGATTCTAGAGAGTTTTGAATGATTCTAGACAGTTCTAAATGATTCTAGACAGTTCTAAATGATTCTAGACAGTTCTAAATGATTCTAGACAGTTCTAAATGATTCTAGAGAGTTTTGAATGATTCTAGAGAGTTTTAAATGATTCTAGACAGTTCTAAATGATTCTAGACAGTTCTAAATGATTCTAGAGAGTTTTGAATGATTCTAGACAGTTCTAAATGATTCTAGACAGTTCTAAATGATTCTAGACAGTTCTAAATGATTCTAGAGAGTTTTAAATGATTCTAGACAGTTCTAAATGATTCTAGACAGTTCTAAATGATTCTGGAACGTTCTAAATGATTCTAGACAGTTCTTAATTCTTCTTAATTCTCTCTTTTTCTCTCTCGTTCCTTTAGGGACCAATTGGACCAACTGTTCATCAAGTACGTCTTCCCCGAATTCGACAGCGATCGAGGTCACATGCGCGCCCGCGCCTGCTGGACCCTCCACTACTTCGCCGAGTTCGATTTCAAACAGGACCCGATCCTCGCCCAAGCGGTCAATCTCACCGTCCGTTCGCTGCTCTTCGACAAAGACCTGCCCGTCAAAGTCGAGGCCGCCATCGCGCTGCAATCTCTGCTCAACCACCAGGAGAGGGCGCAGAAGTACGTCGAACCCCAGGTCACTCGGATCGCCTTGGAATTGTTGAACGTCATCAGAGAGACGGAGAACGAGGACGTGACGGGCGTCATGCAGAAGCTGGTGTGCGTCTACGTGCAGGAATTGACCCCCATCGCGGTGGAGATTTGCCAGCAATTGGCCACCACGTTCAATCAGGTGTTGGACACCGACGAGGGATCGGACGAGAAGGCCATCATGGCGATGGGTTTGTTGAACACCATCGAAACGTTGTTGACGGTGATGGACGAACGGCCGGAGATCGTTCGGTTGTTGGAACCGACGGTGCTGAGGGTGGTGGTGAACGTGTTCCAGAACGAGGCGCAGGAGTTCTACGAGGAGGTGTTGGCGTTGATCTACGATTTGACCAGCAAACAGGTGTCGCCCGACATGTGGAAGGTGTTCGAGATGTTGTATCAGGTGAGCGGGGCGTCTGTGGAGGAGGGGTGGGGAAGGAGGAGGGTGTAGGGGGGGAGGTAGGAGTGGGGCGTGCGTGGGGAAGGGGGGAAGAGGTGAGGGTGTAAGAGGGGGGGGGGGTAGGAGTGGGGCGCAGGAGTGGGGCGAAATTTCTAACACAATGGGGAATGATTTTTGAGTATATTTTACGTATATTTTACGAAAAATTTACCGTCCTTTACACTACTAAAATACGTTGCAGATTCGTATTATTTACGAATAAAATACGGAATTATTACTTTGTAGTAACTTGATGTGGGGATCTCACTTTTATCTGCCTCTTTGTTTTTTACAACGAAATACCTATAATGTTACATCGTTCTATATTTCTCAACTTTACTCCATCACACTACGAATGGCGTTTATAAAAGAATATTATTAGGTTAACTCATATATATTAATAATATTTCATTAATATTGACATAAAAAAAATAGAACGCAAGAGACTTTACTGATAAATATGAAAGTTGTACTTCGAAAAATTATAAGCGCCTTTCGAAAATGTAAATTTAGGTTATACGAAAGATCAAAAATCGTGAAAATCAAAAATATAACTTAAATTTTTATTACATAATTTCTGTTTAAGAACTAATATTAGTATCTATAGTATAATAATAACAAAAAATTGAATTAAAAAAACTTAAATATCGACTCTTACGGCCTTAATTAATATATCTAAAAAAAGGGCAAATCCATGGCTACCTTTTATGTGTAAAAAATATGGCGGTATGCTATCCTCTCTAGAGAAATATACTTTGTGGCAAAATTTTGCTATAACTCCTTACTTTGAAGTACATTTTACTTCATAGTACTTTTATCAGGAATAATATACTTTAAAGAAATTATACTATAAGTACATTCTACTTATAGGTATTTCATCGACATTAAAACAAGTGTTTAAAACTTAAAAGTTTACTTACAAGTAACTTACGCCAAAGTATAAACTGAAGTATATTTTACGAATATAAAACTATTAAATATACTTCTAGGTATAAAAAACGTTATAGTATTATTTTGGAAACCAAATAAGTGTTGCTTACTTTAGTTTTGCACCGTTTTTATACCAATTTATACCAATTTATTATTTTGCTCATTGGGAGGGTTACTAAAACAGCCGCTAGAAGGCGATGTTGTAAAGGACCACGGTTTTTTGCGTACGAATTATACAGTGAGGACCAAAAGTCCGTCGCCCCCCCCCCCTTTAAGTTTTGATTGGTTAGAGCTTTTATCGCGAAATTTGGGGTGTTTATATTTGAGTAAACAATACTATTATTTGACGTAAAAATGACAGTTGAAACTTTCAAAATGACAGTTAGGCGCCATTTTGAATCTTTTTTTCTTATGGAAAGGGGGGTCAAGTGACACATCGTTTTAAAGGTAATTTAATTTTTAAGTCAAACCCCAAATTTGAAAACATTTTAATAAGGCGTATTCACGTGAAGACCAATTTAGTTTTAACCCTCTGGCATAATGATACATTTAAGAATTAATTCTGAACGTACTATAAAATATGTCAATTAATTGTTGCTATGGTTTCTTGACTCTGACAATTATTTGTCAAATTTAAAGTTGATGAAATTGGCAGTTTTTTTGTTTTAAGGACGAGCCATTGTCAATTTCATCTACTTTAAATTTAACAAATAGCAGTAGAATCGGAGTATTGTCGAGTAGGAGTAAAATAGGAGTAGAATTGGAGTGGAATAGCAAGAAATAATCTCCTTAGTTACATCATAACAACCAATCTAAAATTGTCAAATGTTAAAGAATCTCCTTAGTTACTCCATAACAACCAATGTAAAACTGTCAATTCGAAAGAATCTCCTTAGTTACTCCATAACAACCAATGTACAACTGTCAAATGTGAAAGAATCTCCTTAGTTACATCATAATATCCAATCTAAAACTGTCAAATGTTAAAGAATCTCCTTAGTTACTCAATAACAACCAATGTTAAACTGTCAATTCTAAAGAATTTCCTTAGTTACTCCATAACAACCAATGTAAAAATGTCAAATGTGTAAGAATCTCCTTAGTTACATCATAATATCCAATCTAAAACTGTCAAATGTTAAAGAATCTCCTTAGTTACTCCATAACAACCAATGTAAAACTGTCAATTCGAAATAATCTCCTTAGTTACTCCATAACAACCAATGTAAAACTGTCAATTCGAAATAATCTCCTTAGTTACTCCATAACAACCAATGTAAAACTGTCAATTATGAAATAATCTCCTTAGTTACTCCATAACAACCAATGTAAAACTGTCAAATATGAAATAATCTCCTTAGTTACTCCATAACAACCAATGTAAAACTGTCAATTCGAAAGAATCTCCTTAGTTACTCCATAACAACCAATGTAAAAATGTCAAATGTGTAAGAATCTCCTTAGTTACATCATAATATCCAATCTAAAACTGTCAAATGTTAAAGAATCTCCTTAGTTACTCAATAACAACCAATGTTAAACTGTCAATTCCAAAGAATCTCCTTAGTTACTCCATAACAACCAATGTAAAAATGTCAAATGTGTAAGAATCTCCTTAGTTACATCATAATATCCAATCTAAAACTGTCAAATGTTAAAGAATCTCCTTAGTTACTCCATAACAACCAATGTAAAACTGTTAATTCGAAATAATCTCCTTAGTTACTCCATAACAACCAATGTAAAACTGTCAAATGTGAAATAATCTCCTTAGTTACTCCATAACAACCAATGTAAAACTGTCAATTATGAAATAATCTCCTTAGTTACTCCATAACAACCAATGTAAAACTGTCAAATATGAAAAAATCTCCTTAGTTACTCCATAACAACCAATCTAAAACTGTCAAATGTTAAAGAATCTCCTTAGTTACTCCATAACAACCAATGTAAAACTGTCAAATGTGAAAGAATCTTCTTAGTTACTCAATAACAACCAATGCAAAACAGTCAAAACACGCGACTTTAAAGCCGCTTTTACACCAAAATTTAAACCCGCCCTTTAAATAACCCGATTTGTCCCATCCAGGTATTCCTGAAAAACGGCTTCGATCACTTCACCGACATGATGCCGGCCCTGCACAATTAATACACAATCCATAACAACCAAAATGTAAATCTGTGAAATTCTAAAGAATCTCCTTAGTTACTCCATAACAACCAATGTAAAACTGTCAATTATGAAATAATCTCCTTAGTTACTCCATAACAACCAATGCTAAACTGTCAAATATGAAATAATCTCCTTAGTTACTCCATAACAACCAATGTTAAACTGTCAATTCGAAAGAATCTCCTTAGTTACTCCATAACAACCAATGTAAAACTGTCAAATGTTAAAAGAATTTCCTTAGTTACTCAATAACAACCAATGTAAATCTGTCAATTCAAAATAATCTCCTTAGTTACTCCATAACAACCAATGTAAAACTGTCAAATGTTAAAGAATCACCTTAGTTACTCCATAACAACCAATGCAAAACAGTCAAAAGACGCGACTTTAAAGCCGCTTTTACACCAAAATTTAGACCCGCCCTTTAAATAACCCGATTTGTCCCATCCAGGTATTCCTGAAAAACGGCTTCGATCACTTCACCGACATGATGCCGGCCCTGCACAATTAATACACAATCCATAACAACCAAAATGTAAATCTGTGAAATTCTAAAGAATCTCCTTAGTTACTCCATAACAACCAATGTAAAACTGTCAATTATGAAATAATCTCCTTAGTTACTCCATAACAACCAATGCTAAACTGTCAAATATGAAATAATCTCCTTAGTTACTCCATAACAACCAATGTTAAACTGTCAATTCGAAAGAATCTCCTTAGTTACTCCATAACAACCAATGTAAAACTGTCAAATGTTAAAAGAATCTCCTTAGTTACTCAATAACAACCAACGTAAAACAGTCAATCGGCGCGACTTTTCAGCCGCTTTTACACCAAAATTCAGACCCGCCCTTTAAATAACCCGATTTGTCCCATCCAGGTATTCCTGAAAAACGGCTTCGATCACTTCACCGACATGATGCCGGCCCTGCACAATTAATACACAATCCATAACAACCAAAATGTAAATCTGTGAAATTCTAAAGAATTTCCTTTGTTACTCCATAACAACCACTGCAAAACTGTGAAATGTTAAAAAATCTCCTTAGTTACTCCATAACAACCAATGTAAAACTGCCAAATGTGAAAGAATCTCCTTAGTTACTCCATAACAACCAATCTAAAACTGTCAAATGTGAAAAAATCTCCTTAGTTACTCCATAACAACCAACGTAAAACAGTCAAAAGACGCGACTTTAAAGCCGCTTTTAGACGAAAGTTTAGACCCGCCCTTTAAATACAGTTAAATTCAGCTTAGTTGAATACACCACGTGTTTTTTCGCGCACAACATCATAAAAGAGGCTGGGCTCAGCCGATGTTTTCGATGCAAATAACAAATAATGAATTACAAATAAACCCCGACTCGACCTTCGCTGTTATCGGGTATACTGTGGATGGTTCGCCGGTCATACTTTTGGGGTAAAACCACGCCTATCTCTTTAGTTTCGTCTGTGCGCATTTTTACAGCTGTATTCAACTGAGCTGAATTTAATTCTAACTAAATAACCCGATTTGTCCCGTCCAGGTATTCCTGAAAAACGGCTTCGATCACTTCACCGACATGATGCCGGCCCTGCACAACTACATCACCATCGACACCGACGCCTTCCTGTCGGACGAGCAACGATTGCTCGCCGTCTACAACATGTGCAAAATGGTGCTCGTGAAGGATTCGGGCGAAGACCCCGAATCGCACGCCGCCAAATTGCTCGAGGTCGTTCTGTTGCAATGCCGGAAGAAAATCGACGCCGCGGCGCCGATGCTGATCGAATTGGCGGCGTCTCGCCTGCTGCGCGAAGTGAAAACGAGCGAATTGCGAACGATGTGCCTGCAGGTGCTCATAGCCGCCTTGTACTACGACGCGCAATTGTTGTTTGCCGTGTTGTCGAAGATGCCCGATTTTACGAATCATTTTATCAAACAGTGGTTGCACGATACCGATTGTTTTTTAGGTAAATTGATTTTTTTTTTTTGGTTTTTTTTTTTTTTGAGTAGATGCGGAGTGGAGAGATTCAGGGTAGGTTTAGTGAAGATTGGAGTAGATTCGGAGCAGTTTTAGTGAAGATTCGGAGCAGATTTAGTGAAGATTCGGAGCAGGTCCGGAGTAGATTCAGAGCAGATTAGTGAAGATTGGAGTAGATTCAGAACAGATTGGTGTAGATTTAGAGCAGATTTAGAGTAGATTAGTGTTGTCGAAGATGCTGGATTTTACGAATCATTTTATCAAACAGTGGTTGCACGATACCGATTGTTTTTTAGGTAAATTGATTTTTTTTTTTTTGTTTTTTTTTTTGAGTAGATGCGGAGTGGAGAGATTCAGGGTAGGTTTAGTGAAGATTGGAGTAGATTCGGAGCAGATTTAGTGAAGATTCGGAGCAGGTCCGGAGTAGATTCAGAGCAGATTAGTGAAGATTGGAGTAGATTCAGAACAGATTTAGTGAAGATTGGAGTAGATTCAGAGCAGATTTAGTGAAGATTGGTGTAAATTCATGGCAGATTTAGAGTAGATTAGTGTTGTCGAAGATGCAGGATTTTACGAATCATTTTATCAAACAGTGGTTGCACGATACCGATTGTTTTTTAGGTAAATTGATTTTTTTTTTTGTTTTTTTTTTTTGAGTAGATGCGGAGTGGAGAGATTCAGGGTAGGTTTAGTGAAGATTGGAGTAGATTCGGAGCAGATTTAGTGAAGATTGGTGTAGATTCAGAGCAGATTTAGAGTAGACTCGGAGCAGATTTAGTGAATATTGGAGCAGGTCCGGTGTAGAATCAGAACAGATTTAGTGAGGATTGGAGTAGATTCAGAGCAGATTTAGTGAAGATTGGAGTAGATTCAGAACAGATTGGTGTAGATTTAGAGCAGATTTAGTGAAGATTGGAGTAGGTCCGGAGTAGATTGGAGTAGATTCATATTGTATTGGTGTAGATTTAGAGCAGATTTAGAGTAGATTAGTGTTGTCGAAGATGCTGGATTTTACGAATCATTTTATCAAACAGTGGTTGCACGATACCGATTGTTTTTTAGGTAAATTGATTTTTTTTTGGTTTTTTTTTTGAGTAGATGCGGAGTGGAGAGATTCAGGGTAGGTTTAGTGAATATTGGAGTAGATTCGGAGCAGATTTAGTGAAGATTGGTGTAGATTCAGAGCAGATTAGAGTAGACTCGGAGCAGATTTAGTGAATATTGGAGCAGGTCCGGTGTAGAATCAGAACAGATTTAGTGAGGATTGGAGTAGATTCAGAGCAGATTTAGTGAAGATTGGACTAGGTCCGGAGTAGATTTTGAGCAGAGTTAGAGTAGATTCGGAGTAGATTTAGAGTAGACTCGGAGCAGATTTAGTGAATATTGGAGCAGGTCCGGAGTAGATTCAGAGCAGATTAGTGAAGATTGGAGTAGATTCAGAACATATTGGTGTAGATTCAGACCAGATTTAGTGATGATTGGTGTAGATTCAGAAGACTAGATTTAGTGAAGATTGGTGTAGATTCAGGGCGGATTTGGAGTAGATTAGTGTTGTCGAAGATGCCGGATTTTACGAATCATTTTATCAAACAGTGGTTGCACGATACCGATTGTTTTTTAGGCAAATTGATTTTTTTTTTTTGTTTCTTTTTTGAGTAGATGCGGAGTGGAGAGATTCAGGGTAGGTTTTGTGAAGATTGGAGTAGATTCGGAGCAGATTTAGAGTAGATTCGGAGCAGTTTTAGAGTAGATTCGGAGCAGGTTTAGTGAAGATTGGAGTAGATTCAGAGCAGATTAGTGAAACTTGGAGGAGATTCAGAACAGATTGGTGTAGATTCAGAACAGATTGGTGTAGATTCAGACCAGATTTAGTAAAGATTGGACTAGGTCCGGAGTAGATTTAGAGCAGAATTAGAGTAGATTCGGAGCAGATTTAGAGTAGATTCGGACCAGATTTAGTGAAGATTCGGAGCAGATTTAGTGAAGATTGGTGTAGATTCAGAGCAGATTTAGAGTAGAATCAGAGCAGATTTGTGGTAGATTAGATTAGATTCGGAGTAGAGAAGATCTAGTGCAGATATAGAGTAGATTCAGAGAAGATTCATAGAAAATTGGAGTTGATTCAGAGTAAATTCGAATGAGATTGAGTGTAGGTTCTAGGTTCAGACAATATCTCTCTCTCGTACTATATCTCTTTCTTTCTCTCGCACTATCTACTATCTACTTGTATCCTATAATAAATATACTTTAATAATAATTATAATTGAATAATTCAACATAAGTTTCTTATTTTGTTTGTGTACATCTTCAGGTATCCACGATAGGAAATTGTGCGTATTGGGATTGTGCACTTTAATTTCGATGCCGAACAAACCGCCGGTGTTGATGGAAGTGGCTCCCAAAATCGTACCGTCTTTGATATTGCTCTTCGACGGTTTGAAGAGGGCCTACGTCGCGAAGGCGGCCGAGGCCACCGAAGAAGAGGACAGCGATAGTTCGGACGGCGAAATAGAAAGAGGTGGGTGTATTGAGTATTGTAGGGGTTTGTGGTGGGGTTTGGATTTGCAGCGAAATCGGAGAAGATTGAGGAGTAGATTCGGAGTGAATTTAGAGCAGATTCTGAGTATATTAAAAGTACATTTACAGAGTAGATTAAGGAGTAGATTCAGAGTATATTCTGGAGCAGATATTGAGTAGATTTAGAGTAGAATCGGAGTGAATTTAGAGCAGATTCTGAGTATATTAAAAGTACATTTACAGAGTAGATTAAGGAGTAGATTCAGAGTAGATTAAGAGCAGATTCAGAGTAAATTTAGAGTATAGATTAAGGAGTAGATTTAGAGTAAATTCTGTAATAGATTCGGAGTAGATTCGGAGTAGATTAAGAGCAGTTTGGAGAGAATTTGGAGTAGATTAAGAGCAAATAGAGAATAGATTCAAAGAAAATTTACCGAGATAGGAGGATATCCAAAGGCGATTCATAGTAAATTTAGAGTAAATTCAGAGTAAATTGAGCAGTAGATTACGGAGTAGATTCAAAGTAAATTTAGCAGTAAATTTACAGTAGATTAAGAGGAGATGCTGAGTAAGTTTACAGAGTGGATTAGGAGGAGATTCAAAAGCGATTCGGAGTCAATTTGGAGCAAATTTTGAGTAGATTAGGAGCACTTTTACAATAATTTAAGAACAGGTTCAGAGTAAATTTGGCAGTAAATTCAGAGTAAACTCAAAGAAAATTTGCAGATTAGATTCGGAGGCCATTCAATGTAAATTTACAGTAGATTCAGTGTAAATTAAGCAGTAAATTCTGAGTAGATTAAGAGCAGATTCAGAGTAGATTCGGAGGCAATTCAAAGTAAATTTAGAGTAGATTCAGAGTTCATTCAGTGTAGATTAAGGAGTAGATTGGGCTGTAAAATCGGAGATTGAGGAGTAGAATCGGAATAGATTCAGACTAAATTTAGAGTAGAATAAGAGCAGATACATTTATAGCAATTTCAGTGTAGATTCAGAGTAAAATTAAGAGTAAATTTAGAGTAGATTAGAGGTTTCAGACAGTTCTACATGATTCTGGAACATTCTAGAGGGTCTTAAACAATTCTGTAATTCTAGAGTCTACGAACCATTTAGGATGCTTCAGAATAGAATTTAGAATGCTCCATAGTCATTTAAACTACTTCAGCAAGGTAGAGTAGGAGTAGAGTAGAGTAGAGTAGAGTAGAGTAGAGTAGAGTAGAGTAGAGTAGAGTAGAGTAGAATAGAGTAGGAGTAGAGTTGAGTAGAGTAGAGTAGAGTAGAGTAGAATAGAGTAGGAGTAGAGTAGAGTAGAGTAGAGTAGAGTAAAGTAAAGTAGGAGTAGAGTAGAGTAGGGTAGGGTAGGGTAGGGTAGGGTAGGGTAGGGTAGGGTAGATTCATAGTAAAATCAGAGTAGATTAAAAGCAGTTTTTGCGCAGATTCAGAGTATGTTCAAAGTAAATTTACAGAGTAGATTCAGAATCGATAAGGAGCCGATTCAAAGTAGAGTAGATTCAGCGTAAATTGAACAGTAGATAAAGAGTAAATTCAGGGTATATTCAAAGTATATTTACAGAGTAGATTAGGAGGAGAATCGGAGGCGATTCAGAGTAAATTTAGAGTAGATTAGAAGTTCCAGACAGTTCTACATGTTTCTGGAGCATTCTAGAACGTCCTAATTAATTCTGTAATTCTGAATGGTTCTAGAGTCTAGAACCATTTTGGACTCTTCAGAAGAAAATTTAGAATGCTCCATTAGTCATTTAGACTTCTCCAGCAGGGTAGAGTAGAGAAGAGTAGGAGTGGAGTAGAGTAGAGTAGGAGTACAGTTCGGACTATAAATTCGAACGAAATAATCCATATAAATTTTTGTACTATCGAACGAATTTTCCTAGCTAATACTCGATCTGAAATCTGTATATCTTTTTTCGCTTATACCCTATACTCTTTTTTTTTAAGAGGAGTAGAATCGGAATAGATTCAGACTAAATTTAGAGTAGATTAAGAGCAGATACAGAGGAGATTCGCAGGAGATTTAGAGCAAATTCAGTGTAGATTCAGAGTAAAATTAAGAGTAAATTTAGAGTAGATTAGAGGTTCTACACTTAGACAGTTCTACATGATTCTGGGGCATTCTAGAGCATCCTAAACAATTCTGTAATTCTGAAGGGTTCTAGAGTCTAGAACCATTTTGGACTCTTCAGAACAGAATTTAGAATGCTCCATAGTCACTTAGACTACTCCAACAGGGTAGAGTTGCAGTAGAGTAGAGTAGAGAAGTGTAGAAGTGGAGTAGTAATAGAGTAGGGTTCGTTAAAAATGCTTCTGAAGGGTTCTAGATTGTTCTAAAGACTGTTCAAAACTGTTCTAGATAGTTCTAAATAATTTTGGAACGTTCTAAATGACAATGAAGCGTTATAAATGGTTCTGGTTCCTTCTAAATGGTTTTAGTCGGTTCCAAATGGTTCTGTATGGTTCTTAATTGTTCCAGACAGTTCTAAACGATTCTAGCAAGTTCTAAATTATACAGGATGTTAATATATTGCACGTGTTTGTTCACGCTCTTACCTTTATTTAGTGGCATTTGCGTTGTTAATTTCGTGCTAGATAAAAAATTTATTCCTTATTTGCAACCCGTCCCTACGAAATACTAGGGGTGTTACTAATCGGAATGTACATTTTTTAAACCTTACGACTACGAGATAACTCGTAGTCAATTCGCGTTCTGGTCCGGGACGCCGCGCTACGAGTTATCTCGTATTGATATAATGGCGATTCAAATGAGGTCGGTTTTTCGGACAGGAATTTTGAAAATTGCCGTGGCAGTCGACGTGTTTAACTTTTTTTTACTCCAACAGGGTAGAGTTGCAGTAGAGTAGAGTAGAGAAGTGTAGAAGTGGAGTAGTAATAGAGTAGGGTTCGGATAAGAAAATCGAACGAAATAATCCATATTAAATTTTTGTACCATCCAACGAATTTTCCTATTTTTTTTCTTTCTATTTATCTCAGACATATTGAGTTCGGACGAGGACGAAATCGACGATCAGGGCCAGGATTATTTGGAGCATCTATCGAAAAGGGCGACGACGGCCCTGGAAGGGCAATCGATGAACGCGACGGCGACCATTTTGGACGATATCGATGGTAATTCTGACGAGGACGATTCCGATTTCGAACCGAACGAAGAAACGGTTCTCGAATCGTACACGACACCATTGGATGATGAAGATTGCGATGTTGATGAGTATCAGGCGTTCAAACAAATCATGACCGGTGAGTTTACATCGGGTTGATGATGCATTGAGGCTCTATACAGGGTGTCTACCAGTGTTGTTAAGTAATTAATTACAAGTAATTGAAATAGTAATTGATTTACTTTTATTGTAATTGAGGCGGTAATTAATTACATGCTCCTCAATTTTAATTCATTTGTAATTCAATTACTCCTTTCGTTACAATTACAATTACATTTTACAATTATATTTCAATTACATTGGACACAAAAGTACTTATTTAATATTTTCAATACGTAGAAAGTTTAATTCCGATTGCAAATACCTAAATAATTATTTAAAACTGACACCAAAGTAATTGTGATTGTAATTGTAATTGTAACTTTAATTGTAATTACATTCGCAAATTTTGTAATTGAAATTGCAATTAATTACAATTTGCCAAAAGTAATTGTAATTAATTACATATTATAAAGTAATTTTAACATCACTGGTGTCTACTATAAAACCCGCCAAACTTCAGGAGGTGATTATACAGGGTGGTCCTCTAAGAATGGCTCTCGGCCATATCTCGCAAATTAATTGTCATAGAGACTTGTGGTAAAAAATCTTATGACTAAATCGACCAAAAAAAAATGCTAGAAATAATTTTTAGGTCTTTAAAATGGCCGTTAGAGGGAGTATCCGCCATCTTGATTTTTAAAAGTCATTTTTTTCAAATATTTCCTAAGTAATGGTATCAAAAATATACTTTATTTTGATAGTTAAGATAATTTAGAATATTTTTGGTTATATATTTTTGACTCTATCTTTTAAAATAAAGTGGTGAGGGTGGTTTGAATATTTTGACTAATAAATGTTAATAACTTTTAAACAGCTGAACCGATTTTCAAAAAAATGATATTTTTGAAAAGGGCTTTCTTTGGTCTATAATTTACGCTATATAAGATATTATTTTAATTGCTTGCTTGGCCGTAAGAGGGCGTTTTCCGACATCACTTTAAAAAACACCGATTTTCTCAAAAATGTTTGAAAAAAAAAACGACTTTTTAGAATCGAGATGGCGTATACTTCCCCTAGCGGCCATTTTAGAGACTTAAAAAGTATTTCCAGCATTTTCTTTTTGCCAATTTATTCACAAGATTTTTTACCGCAAGTCTCTATGACAATTAGTTTCTGATATACAGCCGGTTACCTCTTCTGGTGGGACACCCTGTACATCCGAAACGGGGGTGATTCTCCTTGGGTTATATTATGACTAATGCCCGATTTCACCAAAATCAGTTTCGTGCAGTTTCTAAAAACTTTCCTCCCATTTTCAATTATCTTCTAAAGAGTCTAAAGACAGTCAAGTCATCAAATCACATGAAAAGTATGGTTAAGTATTTCCTAAATGTTTTAGGCAAGCCCAGTGAGTTGTCCTAACTTTAGGCATTTCCTATTACCTTTAGGTATTACATAAGACAAATTACATAAGGCATTAATCATACTTTTCATGTGACTTAAGACTTGACTGTCTTTGGAAGAAAATTTTAAACGAGAAGAGAGTTCTAGAATCTCTCTAGATATATTAAAAAGAATTGAAGATGATTTTTAATTTGAAATGCAGGAAGTTTTTTGATACAAACTGGGGACTTGGCAGGTGTGAGTCCCAACACAAGTAGCCGAGAGTAATTAAAAAGCTAATTGGAGGCTATCTAAATAATATTATGGGAACAAAAGCTATATTTCTATTAATTATTATTAATTATTAATCCGACTACATCTTCAGCAGATTTAAAAATAACTAACATAGTTTTGAAGATGACCCGGATCATCAACCTCATCTCTTCTTTTCTTTCAACATATTCAATTTTGATCTCCGCTTATTCGGTTTACACGTCAAAATTAGCCAATGCTACCAATAAAATTCAAAAAATTGTCGAAATCAAATTTTTACCTAGGTATTTCTTAGTAAGGGATTTCTATTATAGCCGATTAGCAAATCGGCTTAGGAAAATATCGATGAAAATAGTTTTCCAGGTTTTTCTAAAAATCGAAATAACTCGTAAACGGTAAGATTTACGAACATTTTTTATGCTTGCAAAAAAATTTGTAATTCTTTTTATCATCCAATAAAACATACCGGGTATTTTTCCGATCAGTACTTTTTGAGTTTTTTCGAAAAAAACCGTTTTTAAATTGTCTTCAAGTTTGTACCGCCAAAACTCGGAAACTATCATCTTTTAGAAAATTTCGAAAGCGAACATTTATAGATCCGACATTTTTCTACCTACCAAATTTTTTTTCAATTTTTTTGAATAATATTTATCGAATTATCAAGATTTTTCGAAATCGGTGCATATTTTACCGCCTCCTTCGAACCGGAAGTGAAAACTTTCAGATCGACGATGACGTACGATCATTCCCGAACGAAAGACAAAATGGATGACATTTGAGTTTCTATGGAAACGATGACATTTAATTTGATATACAGGGTGATTTTTACTTAAGAAAATCGGAAAAATTGAAAGTGTAGTGAAAAATTATTTTAAATTAAATTGAAATATAGTACAGGGTGAGACTCGTATTTAAGACAATAATCAACTGTAAGCGACACTCATTCGTTGATTCATTGGCGTTTTTATTTTTTTTCACGGCTTTATTTTTGGAATAAAAAAAAACTAAAAAAAAATCTACCCTACGTAACTCGACGAGATCTATCGGAAAAACGACATTTCGAACCTCGGAAAAGTTTCCTTCCGGGTAAAAAACCGGTTTTTCCATTTTTTTGGGGGGGTGTTTCTCGGAAATTAGTTCGAATTAACAATAAAAGTGGAATAAATAAATAATTTAATTTCGCAGCATTACAAAACCAAGATCCCGAATGGTACAACGCTCTGACGACGAATCTGACCGAGAACCAATTGAAAACGTTAAACGAAGTGTGCGTATTGGCCGAACAAAGGGCGGCGGCGAGAGAGAGCAAAAGGATCGAACAACAAGGAGGTGATCATTCGTTCTTTCTCTTATATCATTTTCTTCATTATTATTATTATTATTATTATTATTATTATTAATATTTTATATGCTGTTGTGTTGTCTGTTGTGTTGAGAGAGAGAGATTG
>OU900107.1:4451244-4500489 GCA_918026865.1 Phyllotreta striolata
ATGTACATTTTTTAAACCTTACGACTACGAGATAACTCGTAGTCAATTCGCGTTCCGGTCCGGGACGCCGGGCTACGAGTTATCTCGTATTAATATAATGGCGATTCAAATGAGTTCTGCTTCTCAGACAGGAATTTTGAAAATTGCCGTGGCAGTCGACGTGTTTAATCGTAATTTAAGAATGCAGGATGGACAGAATAAGTTCGTAAAATTCCATCAAGTTTTTTACATTTATTTACTTTTTATTAATTAGTTCACTCGATTCAGATTAAAAAATAACTACAGTTTATGCAAAACAAAGTTCGATGCGCGTTTTTTTTTTTCAAAATATTTCGGAAATTTGGATATTTTTCGAAATTATTCAAATTTGAAAATTGAAAAAGAATGTTTTTTTCTATAAAATGGTGAAAATTTCGTTTTTCTATCTTGAATGGTTTTCGAGATAATTGGAGTTTTTTGTGTTATTAAAAAAAAGTTGTGTAATTTTTTTGAAAAAACTTTGAAATATTTCGGAAATTTGAGGATTTTTCGATATTATTTAAATTACAAAATTGTAAAAGAATATTTTTTCTCTAAAATGGTGAAAATTTCGTTTTTCTATCTTGAATGGTTTTCGAGATAATTGGGGTTGTTTGTGTTGTTATTAAGGAAAAGTTTTGTAATTTTTTTGAAAAAAACCTCGAAATATTTTGGAAATTTAAGGATTTCTCGAAATTATTTAAATTACAAAATTGTAAAAGAATGTTTTTTCCTATAAAACGGTGAAAATTTCGTTTTTCTATCTTGAACAGTTTTCGAGATAATTGGGATTTTTGTGGAGTTTTTAAAGAAAAGTTTTGTTTAATTTTTTCGAAAAAACTCAAAATATTATGACTATATGACGACAATTATGACGTGTGTCGAACTTTATTTTGCACAAACCATAGAACGATATATTTCATAAAGCAATGTTGCCAATTGTAGAGAAACTTCATAAGATTTTTTCAAAATCTTACTCAATCTTCCATAACGATAGATATCACAAAGCAGCGTTGCCATTTGTAGCGAAATTTCACCAGATCTTCCAAAATTGACTATTCAACAAGAATGGTCTTTTACTTATTAACCTATCCTTACATTTATACCAATAATTTAATAATAATTTTAATAATAATAATAATAATAATAATAATTTTTTTTTCTCTTATTTCTAGGTTACACATTCACGCAACACGCGGTGCCTACGTCATTCAAATTCGGCGATGGAAATTCATGAATAACTCAAAAAAAAAGAAGAAAATAAAATAAAAAAGAAATGTTGTTGTGTAATCAATCCCGAATGTGACTGAATGTAAAATTGACTCTAATTTTGACCAGTAAAGTAGTTATTTGTACAGTTTGATTATAAAAAAAGATATTTTTCATTTTTTTTTTATTATTATTAATTAAGTGCCTTTTTCGATTAGACGTTAATAAGTGTGTGATAAGATAACGGAGAGACGCTCTAAAAAGCCTCTAATAGCTCATCCAAAAAAAAAAATAAAATACACTTTTTTGTTCTCGTTTTTCTTGTTTTTTTTTTTTGTTTTTTTTCTCTTTTTCCTGTACATAGAAATTGTTTTCGTATGATACGGGGTGTCCCAATGGACAGTAGAAAAGTTTCGGTAAAACTAAACCTAAATCTTTTTCGATTCTAGACAGTTCTAAATGATTCTATACAGTTCAAAATGATTCTGGATCGTTCTAAATTATTCTGGGACGTTCTAAATGATTCTAGACAGTTCTAAGTGAATCTGAACAGTTCTAAATGGTTGTAGACAGTTCTAAATGATTCTAGACAGTTCTAAATGATTCTAGACAGTTCTAAATGGTTGTAGACAGTTCTAAATGATTCTAGACAGTTCTAAATGGTTGTAGACAGTTCTAAATGATTCTAGACAGTTCTAAATGGTTGTAGACAGTTCTAAATGATTCTGGAACGTTTTAATTGATTTTTGATAGTTTTAAATGATTCTAGACAGTTTTAACGATGATTTCTAGACCGTTCTAAACGATTCTGGGCAGTTTTTAATCGATTCTGGAGCCGTTTTAAACGATTGGTAACCCGTAAATGGGCTACTTTTCATTGGGACATCCTGTATTCTCCAAGGCCACCTTTAAAATATTGTACGATCGATTGTAGATTTGTTTATTTCGTCCGGTTTTATTATTTATCTTCTTTTTCTTTTTATACAAATTAAAAGAAGTTTCGTTTATAAATTATTTAATTATTGCATTTTAATAAACGTCTTGCTTTCGCAATTATTTTTTACTCGACGCCATTTTGTGAAGAAGAAGGATTACGACAAAATGGCGGATAAATTGGAGAATCTGTAAAGAGCTCCCCCGAAGATCCTGCGAGATAATCTTATCTTTATCATCTTATCTTAAATTAACTTTTACACGACGGGACGCCATTTTGTTAAGAAGAACGATAACGACAAAATGGCGGATCAATTTGAAAATCTCTAAGGAGCCCCCCCAACGATCCTTCTAAAGAACCTTATCTTAATTATCTTATCTTTATTATATTATCTTCAATTATCTTTTACACGACGTGACGCCATTTTGCGAAGAAAAAGGATAACGACAAAATGGCGGATGAATTGGAGAATCTGTAAAGAGCACCCACCGGGAGATCCTGCGAGTGAACCTTATCTTAATTATCTTATCGTTATTATCTCATTTTAATTTATCTTTTACATGACGTGACGCCATTTTATTAAGAAGAAGGATAACAAGAAAATGGCGGATCAATTTGAAAATCTATAAACCACCGGTTGCTCCTTAAAGGACACCGATCGGATGGGATTCCCAATTAGGGAAATCCTTCGTGAGAACCTTCTCAGGCTTCTTCTGAAGCTGTTCGTCCTGCGCAAATTCGTTTCTCTCAAAAGGCTCTCGAAAGAGGCTCTTTCGATTAGATTGAGCGTCGTTTCGGGCACCGTCGCGACGTCGACGTCGGGATTTTCTCGAAGCCATTTCGTCAATTTTCTCAACACTTCGATTTGTTCTTCCCCGTTTATCTGAAATAGTTAAACGTTTGGCAACGTTGTAAATTCATTCCTAGTTATGTAAAACACGTGGCAACGTTGCAACTTATGGCAAAATGCACATAGTTAGTTCTAGAATAGTTTGAAATGATTCTAAATAGTTCTAAAATCGTCCTGAATAGTTTCAAAATTCACTTGGTTAGTTCTAAAATGGTTCGAAATGATTCTAGATAGTTATAAATAGTATTAAAATCTTCCTGAATAGTTTCAAAATGCACTTAGTTAGTTCTAGAATGGTTCGAAATGATTCTAGATAGTTCTAAATAGTTCTAAAATCGTCCTGAATAGTTTCAAAATGCACTTAGTTAGTTCTAGAATGGTTCGAAATGATTATAGATAGTTCTAAATAGTTCTAAAATCGTCCTGAATAGTTTCAAAATGCACTTAGTTTTAAAATGATTCGAAATGATTCTAGATAGTTCTAAATAGTTTTAAAATAGTCGTAAATAGTTTCAAAGCCACCTCTTTAGATCTAAACGTAGAAATCAACGTAGACTTGACAACGTCGCATTATCGCGATGTTGCCATCAATATTGACTTACTTTCAAAAGGGCTTGTCGAATTTTGTATTCATTTTTAAAAGAGAGAATCTCCGATGGAACTTTTTTGTTACACAACCAAATGTATTTTTGACTGGAACATTCCGATCGGGTGATTTTGATCCGTTGGATTTGCATCAGAATTTCCACCTGAAATATTTTTACAGACGAAGAAAATGTAAATAATAATATTTACGACGATTCGCGATTAACATTACTACGAGATAACTCGTAGCGTGGCGTCCCGGGCCGGTGAGCGATGGCAAAAAACATGGAAAAAATTTAAAAAGATGGAAAAATTGAAAAAACATGGGAAAATAGAGAAAAAAAAGGAAAAAGTGGAAAAACATGGAAGAAGTGAGAAAAAAAAACATGGAAAAGGTGGCAAACATGGCAAACATGGCAAAAAGTAGAAAAACAGAAAAAATGTAAAAATGAAAAATGTGAATAAATATGGATAAATATGAAAAATGCGTCAATATCAAAACTTGGAAAAAGTGGAGAATAAATGGAAAAAATGTCTAAAAGTGGAAATAACATGGAAAAAGTGAAAAAACATGCAAAAAAAAGGAGCATATGGAAAGAAGAGAAACAACGTGCAAAACATGCAAAAGCGTGAAGAAAGTGGAAAAAACATGAAAAAAGTGAAAAAAAAGAAGAAAAACAGGCAAAAATATGGAATACATGGGAGAAACATGAAAAAAGTGGAAAACAGAAAAAATGTAAAAAAGTGGAACACATGGAATAAATGGAAAAAATATGGAAAAAGTGGAAAAGCATTTTAAAAGTGGAAATGATGGAATAAATGAAACAATATGCAGAAAGTAGAAAACATTAAATGAAATATGGAATGAATGGATATAAATGGAAAACATAAGAAAAAATACATACAAGAAAACATAAGGAAAAACATTGCAAAAAATGAACCATATTTAAAAAGTGACAAAATATGGAAGAAGTGTAAAAACAGAAAAACTGGCAAAAGTGCAAAATACGGAAAGAAACATAGAAAAATCAATTATAACGTATTACTACGAGTTATCTCGTAGCGCGGCGTCCCGGACCGGAACGCGTATTAACTACGAGTTATCTCGTAGTCGAAAGGGTTAAATTCCGAATCTTACCTGTTCGATGAATTGGGATATCATTTTCTCCATATCGAGAACTGAAAACCGACTGAACTGTTTTATTTAATTAATTAATTCATTCGTTAAATAAGGGAAATCTAATTAGAGGTTGATAAGGCGGTAGGAAAATTTAATTAATCAATTATTTTATTAATATTTTTATCATTATCGGTTATCAGATGATTCGTTATTTATTTATTAGTAGCCCTGAATGATTTAATAGTAAAAGGGCCTTATCGAAATGTTTTTTTTTTTGTTTTAATTTTTTGCCTTCTACGAGGGTAGGATAAAAAATTCTCTATCTGAATCCTTTAGAACTGTCTAGAACGATTTAGAACACTACAAAATTATTCAGAACTATCCGGAATCATTTCAGAACTGACTGAATCGGCCCAGAATGATTTGTGTGGTTAAAATGCCGATGCATTGTTGCCAAATCGTTAGTCTCAAAATTCTGATCTTTGTAGTTTTGACAGGTTTTGACTATAATTTGTTATATTTTTGGGACTTTCCCAATGATTTTTTTGTCTTGCCTTGGAGCGTTCTAAATGATTCTGGCAAGTTCTAAATCATTTTGAGGCGTTTTAGTCAGTTCTAAACGAGTTTGGAACGTTCTAAATGACTATATGGAGCGTTATAAATGGTTCTAGTCAGTTGTAAATGATTCTGGAGCGTTCAACTGAGTTCTGAATGGTTCTGGACAGTTCTAAATCACTCTAGAGCGTTCTACTCCGTTCTAAATGATGATGGAGCGTCCGAAATTCTTCCAGACAGTTCTCGATGATTTTGCAGCGTTTTAAAACGAGTCTGGAAAGTTCTAAATGATGATGGGGCGTTCTAAATTGTTTTAGACAGTTCTCCATGATTCTGGAGGATTCTTAATGAGTCAGGAGAGTTCTAAATGAATATGATGCGCTCTAAATGGTTGTAGATAGTTCTAAATGTTTCTAGACAGTTCTGAATAATTTAAATTAGTCTGGAGAGTTCTAAATGATTCTGGAGCATTCTAAATAATTCTGGAGCGTTCTAAATGGTTCTAATCAGTTCTAAATAATTGATATTAGTACCTACATATTTATTTAGAATTTAATTAAATTAATAAAAACACATTTCGATCCATCAAATATAATTTAATCTCTATCACCAACCAACCAACAACAACCTTTTATTATAAAAAAAATATATACTCCTCAAAAATACCCACAATATTTATATTATAGTATAAATACACTCCTGGACAAAATTAACGCAACATCAAAAATTTGCCACATTTTTTATGCTATTTTTTTGTTTGAATTTATGAACCGATTTGGATGATTTTTTTTTTTTAATTATAAGTTGGTTCTTTGACAATGTCATCTTTTGAATAATACAGACTATTAAAACATGTTACGCTATAAAACGGCGTATCTCCTTTAATAACATAGATAATGAAGTAAACCAAAAAAGAAAATGTTGAAAAAATATTAATCTACCGTCTAATGTCAACTGCTATATGTCTCGTTTGCTAGTATACTCCACATGGTGACACGAATTTTCGAAGAAAAAAAACATTACATTTTTATTACACCCGGTATAATCGAAAAGGAACATTTTATCATAAACAGCAAAAAATGATGACATTGTCAAGGAACCAACCTATAATACAAAAAAAAATCATCCAAATCGGATCATAAATTCAAACAAAAAATAGCATCAAAAATGTGTCAAATTTATGATGTTGCGTTAATTTTGTCCAGTAGTTTATATCACAGTAAAATAATAATAATAATAATAAATATAATTTAACAATAAATAAAAAAAGAAACTCGTTTATTTTTTTCTTGTATACTCCTGGATATTTTCATCATCATCTTTTTCCGGATTTTCCTCACGTACTTTTTTATCGCCATCTTTTCCTTTAACATCGGTACCACCAAAACCAGTACCACCAGAACCAGTACCACCAGAACCAGTACCACCAGAACCAGTACTACCAGTACCACTAGTACCAGTACCACCAGTACCAATACCACCAGAACCAGTACCACCAGTACCACCAGTACCACCAGAACCAGCACCAATACCACCAGAACCAGTACCACCAGAACCAGTACTGTCAGTACCACCAGAACCAGTACTACTAGTACCACCAGTACCACCAGTACCACTAGTACCAGTACCACTAGTACCAGTACCACCAGTACCAATACCACCAGAACCAGTACCGCTAGTACCAGCACCAATACCACCGGAACCAGTACCACCGATACCCGCTCGACCGGTACTCGTATAACCCTCTATCACCCCCACCCCCGTACGTTTGACCAACCCCCCGGGCGTGATAATCCTAGCGCTTTGGGCAATATTATAAACGTTCCCCACCGTCGACAGCGTATCGCCCGCCAAGGTACCGGCCGGGTACCCGTACTTGTGCTCGACGATCCTCACCGTGTTCGCCTTCAAACTGGTACCCAACACCGCCGCCGACGTCTCCAAGCCTCGGTACACCGTCGAGAACCCTTCGACCGCCCCCGCCGCCACCGTCAGGACGCCCTTGATTCGATCGGAGGCTCGATGCTCGGGTACGTTGAAGGCGCCGACGAGCAGGCGGGTACCGCCCCGTTGGACGTGCGGGGCCAGGTACCGCCCCAGGCGGACGGTGGCGGCGGCGACGCGGCGGGAGAGATAGCCGGTGAGTTTGGCGGCGGTGCCGGTGGCGGTTTCGGCGGCTCGCACGGTTCTGGTGAGAGGGGCGGGGAGAGTGGTACCGGCGGGGTTCGGTTGGATTTTGTTGATGATGGCGGGCGTGGCGGTGGTGAGGTAGCTGCCGGCTTTTTCGGCGGTGAGGACGAGGCCTCGGGAGAGGCAGAAGGCGCCTGGAAATTGGGAGAAAATGTTAATAAAGTAGAAAAATGTGGAAACAAGTGGAAACAAGTGGAAAAATGTGAAAAAATGTAAAAAAATGTGAAAAAATGTGAAAAACATGGAAAAAGTGGAAAAATGGAAAAAATGAAAAAAGTGGAAAAATATGGCAAACAGTGAAAAAGTGACAAAAAATGAAGAAACATGGAAAAACATGAATAAACGAAAGATGAAAAAAAGTGGAAAAACATGAAAAAATTATGTAAAAAATGGAAATAACATGGAAAAAGTGAAAAACAAGAAAAAGTGGGCAAGAAAAAGTGGGGTGAATGCAAAAAAAAATGTGGAAAAACAGTATCGCAAGCAGTAAAAAACATGGAAAAATATGAATAAGGTGGAAAAAATAAAAAAAAGTGAAAAACATGGCCAAGAGTAGGAAAACAGAAAAAATGTAAAAAAGCGGAAAACATGGAATAAATGGAAAAACATGGAAAAGTATGAATAAACGAAAGATAGAAAAAGTAGAAAAACATGAAAAAATTAAGAAAAACACGGAAAAAGTGAAAAACATGGCAATAAAAACATGGCAAATTTGAAAAACATGGCAAAAAATGAAAAAATTATGGAAAAAGTGGAAAAACTTGGCAAAAAGTGAAAAAACGTGTAAATAAGTGGAAAAAAACACGGAAAAAAGTGAAAAAACATGGCAATAGTGAGAAAACGTGGAAAAATGAAGAAAGTAAAAAAGTGACAAAGTTTAAAAAAAAATTGAAAATATGAAAAAAAAAAAAGTCCATAAATATGGCAAAAAGTGGAATAAATGGAAAGAGATATACATGAAAAAAAAGTAGTAAAAAATTGAATAAATAGAAATAATAAAAAAAATGGAAAATACATGGAATTAATGGAAAAAACAGAAAATGTGGGAAATTGAAAAACCATGGAAAAAGTAAAGAAAAGGAAATATGGAAAAACATGGAATAAATGAAAAAAAAAATCGATAAATATGGCAAAAATGGAATAAATGGAAAGAGATATAAAGAGATAAAGTAGTAAAAAATGGAAAAAGTGAAAAAAACATGGAAAAAATGGAAGCATTTCAAAAAAAGGAGCAAACAAGAAAAAAGTGGAAAAATAAAATTTAAGACAAATGGAAAAAATGTCATAATATGAAACAGTGGAAAAAAAATGGAATACATTGAAAAACATGGAGACAATGGAAAAACATGACGAAAAGTGAAAAAACATTATATAAAGTGACAAAACATGGAAAAAGTAAAAAAAACATGGAAAATCATGGAGTAAATAGAAAAAAATGCAAAAAAAGGAAAAATTGGAAAAACAAGGCAAAAAGTAAAAAAAACCTTGGTAAAAGCAAGAAAAAAAATCAAAAAAGTGGAAAAACATGGAAATAATTGAAAAATTGGAATAAATAGAAAACATGTAAAAAAAGAAAAAATCGGAAAAAACAAATCAAAAACATGGAAAAAGTGTAAAAACATGAAAAATCATGGAATAAATAGAAAACATGTAAAAAAAGAAAAAATCGGAAAAAACAAATCAAAAACATGGAAAAAGTGTAAAAACATGAAAAATCATGGAATAAATAGAAAACATGTAAAAAAAAGAAAAAATTGGAAAACCAAAGCAAAAAGTGCAAAACCATGGAAAAAATGAAAAAATTAGAAAAACATAGAAAAACGTAAAAAAATAAAAAAAGAAAACATGGAAAAAGTGTCAAAAAATTGCACATTTGCCATGCATTCTCTACTAATTACCATCGACAATCTTATTGGAGATTCTAGTGCTCATATCTTCTTCTTCTTCTTCCCCATCTTCGAGCCGTTCGATCTCTCTTTTTCTTATCCAATCTTTGATTTCCTCTTTCGACGAAGCCCCGACGATTCCGCAAAGAATATTCTCCAACAAATCGAAAACTTCTTCATCGGCATCGGATGGCAAAATTATACCCACAGATGATCCTAAACAATAATTAAAAAAACTATTATTTATTTATTTATTTATAGTATTTATAGTATTTGTTTATTTACAGTATTTATTTTTTTAATTATTTATTTATTCTAACAAGTAAGAGGCCATTAGATTTATACTCTTCGAAGATTATACCCTAACCGATAATTGTCCAGAATGATTGAGAAACTGTCTAGAATCATTTAGAACGCTTCAGAACCATTTAGTACTCACTAGAACCATTTAGAATGTTCCAAAATAATTTAGAACGCTCCATAGTCATTTAGAACTGTCTAGAACTATCTATAATTTTTTAGAACTGTCTAGAATAAATTAGAGCGGTCTAGAACCCTTTAGAACGCTCCAGAATCAATTTGGAAAACATTTTATGAAAAAACATAAAAAAACGAGCAAATATAGAAAAACAGAAAAAAATGTAAAAAAGTGAAAAACATGGAAAAATGGAAATAACATGAAAAACGCGACAAAACGTGGCAAAAGAAGAAAACATGGAAAAAGTGGAAAAACATGAAAAAAATGGGAAAAAACCTGGAAAAACGAAAATAAAAATCCTGGAAAATTGGAAAAACCTGAATAAAATGAAAAAAAAAAGAGAAATGCGACAAAACATGAACAAAGTGGAAAAACGTAGATACGCATGAAAAAATGAAAAAAAACATGAGAAGTGACAAAACATGAACAACACATGGAAAAACATTAAAAAAAATGGAAAAAACATGAAAAACGCGACAAAACATGACAAAAGAAGAAAACATAAAAAGGTGGAAAAAATGGAAAAAGTCACAAAACAGAATCACCACAGAATCATTTGAAACTCTCTAAAACCATTTAGAACGCTCCAGAATCAATTAGAGCCTTTTAGTGTTCTCCAGAATCATTCAGAACTGTCTAGAACTAATTAGAACGCTCCAGGATCAATTAGAACTGGAGGCCATTAGAGATTTATACCCTTCGAAGATTATACGCTAACCGATACAGTAAGAGGTCATTACTGCTCCAGAATCCAGAATAAGAATGATCCAGAATCATTTAGAACTGTCTCTATTTAGACTTTATAACCATTTAGAACACTTTAGAACGCTCCTCTAGAATCAATTTGAACTTTTTATGGAAAAACATGAAAAATCAAGCAAAAATAGAAAAACAGAAAAATATCAAAAAGTGGAAAACATGGAAAGAAAGGAAAAAAAACATGAAAAATGTGACTAAACATGGAAAAAGTGGAAAAACATGATAAAAATGGAAAAAAATGGAAAAACCTGGAAAAACGGAAAAAATCCGGGCAAATTGGAAAAACATGAAAAAAATGGAAAAACGTAGAAACGCTTGAAAAAATGAAAAAAACGTGATAGGTCAAAAAATATGCACAACACATGGAAAAACATTGACAAAATGGAAAAGACATGAAAAATGCGATAAAACATGGAAAAAGAAGAAAACATGGAAAAAGTGCAAAATCGTGGAAAAAGTAGAAAAGCATGAAAAAAAAATGGAAAAACATGGCAAAAATGGAAACAATGAAAAAAAAAAGTCACAAAACAGAAAAAGCAGAAAAACATGGAAAGCATTTAAACATTTAAACTGGGAAAACTTTAAATATTTAGAACTCTATTTAGAAGAAGTTTTCTCGCATTAAGTTTTCTCCTTAAAATAAGTCGAAGATTGATCCCCTTTAATATTAGCATGTCATTAAATGGAACACCCTGTATATTAAATTATTATTAAAAATTAATTAATTAATTAATTATAATTAGTAAGGTTATTTACCTGGTACAGTAGCGTTCAAATCGGGAAGTATGAAAGCCCCGTAATCGGTTCGATAACAAGGAGAAACGCCCGGAACCAATGGATAAATCCAGGTACCCACTTGTAGAATCGCTTTGGGAGCGTTCGGATCCGAACCTGGAAAATCAGAAATATAATTTTAGAGGGCCATTTAAAACTCTTTAGAATCGTTTCGAAGTGACTAGAACTAATTGGAACAATCTGGAATTAGGTAGGTACTTATGACAGTTTAGAATGCTCCAGAACTCATCTAGAACCATTCAGAACTCATCTAGAATCATTCAGAACGCTCCAGAACCGTTCAGAACTCCTATAGAACCCTTCACAACTTATCTAGAACCATTCAGAACGCTCCGGAAACATTCAGAACGCTCCAGAACCTTTCAGAACTCATCTAGAATCATTCAGAACTATCTAGAACCATTCACAACGCTCCAGAACCGTTCAGATCTCATCTAGAACCATTAAGAAAGAACGCTCCAGAACCGTTCAGATCTCATCTAGAACCATTCAGAACGCTCCAGAACTATTCAGAACTCATCTAGAACCATTCAGAACTCTTCTAGAACCATTCAAACGCTTCAGAACCATTCAAAACTTATCTAGAACCATTCCCAACACTCCAGAACCACCCAGACCTCTTCAAGAACCATTCCCAACGCTCCAGAACCATTTAGAACGCTTCAGAACCATTTAGAACTCATGTAAAACCATTCAGAACTCATCTAGAACCATCCAAAACTCATATAGAACCATTCAGAACGCTCCAGAACTATTCAGAACTCCTCTAGAACCATTCCCAACGCTCCAGAACCCCTCAGACCTCTTCTAGAACCATTCCCAACTCTCCAGAACCACTCAGACCTCTTCAAGAACCATTCCCAACGCTCCAGAACCACCCAGACCTCTTCAAGAACCATTCCCAACGCTCCAGAACCATTTAGAACGCTTCAGAACCATTTAGAACTCATGTAGAACCATTCAGAACTCATCTAGAACCATTCAAAACTCATATAGAACCATTCAGAACGCTCCAGAACTATTCAGAACTCCTCTAGAACCATTCCCAACGCTCCAGAACCCCTCAGACCTCTTCTAGAACCATTCCCAACGCTCCAGAACCACTCAGACCTCTTCTAGAACCATTCCCAACGCTTCAGAACCACCCAGACCTCTTCTAGAACCATTCCCAGCGCTCCAGAACCATTTAGAACGCTTCAGAACCATTTAGAACTCATGTAGAACCATTCAGAACTCATCTAGAACCATTCCCAACGCTCCAGAACCACTCAGACCTCTTCTAGAACCATTTCCAACGCTCCAGAACCACTCAGACCTCTTCTAGAACCATTCCCAACGCTCCAGAACCACTCAGACCTCTTCTAGAACCATTCCCAACGCTCCAGAACCACTCAGACCTCTTCTAGAACCATTCCCAACGCTCCAGAACCATTTGGAACGTTTCAGAACAATTTAGAACCATTTAGAACGTTTCAGAACAATTTAGAACCATTTAGAACTAACCTTCCACCAGCGATATCTTCAAAGGTTCAGGCCTCATCGTCGACAGAACCTCCCCTTGGGGTGAAACGAAATACACCCTCACATTCTCATGCTGATACACGATCTTCTCCAGATCTGCTCCAGATCTTCTCCAGAATCATTTAGAACTTTTTAGATTGCTTCAGAGCCATTTAGAACTCATGTAGAACCATTCAGAACTCATCTAGAACCATTCAAACTCATATAAAACCATTCAGAACGCTCCAGAACTATTTAGAACTCATGTAGAACCATTCAGAACTCATCTAGAACCATTCCCAACGCTCCAGAACCACTCAGACCTCTTCTAGAACCATTCCCAACGCTCCAGAACCATTTAGAACGTTTCAGAACAATTTAGAACCATTTAGAACTAACCTTCCACCAGCGATATCTTCAATGGTTCCGGCCTCATCGTCGACAGAACCTCCCCTTGGGGCGAAACGAAATACACCCTCACATTCTCGTGCTGGTACACGATCTTCTCCAGATCTGCTCCAGATCTTCTCCAGAATCATTTAGAACTTTTTAGATTGCTTCAGAACCATTTAGAACTCATGTAGAACCATTCAGAACTCATCTAGAACCATTCAGAACTCATTTAGAACCATTTAGAACTCATGTAGAACCATTCAGAACGCTTCAGAACCATTTAGAACTCATGTAGAACCATTCAGAACTCATCTAGAACCATTCAAAACTCATATAGAACCATTCAGAACTCATCTAGAACCATTCAAACGCTCCAGAACCACTCAGACCTCTTCTAGAACCATTCCCAACGCTCCAGAACCATTTAGAACGTTTCAGAACAATTTAGAACCATTTAGAACTAACCTTCCACCAGCGATATCTTCAATGGTTCCGGCCTCATCGTCGACAGAACCTCCCCTTGGGGCGAAACGAAATACACCCTCACATTCTCATGCTGGTACACGATCTTCTCCAGATCTGCTCCAGATCTTCTCCAGAATCATTTAGAACTTTTTAGATTGCTTCAGAGCCATTTAGAACTCATGTAGAACCATTCAGAACTCATTTAGAACCATTCAAACTCATATAAAACCATTCAGAACGCTCCAGAACTATTTAGAACTCATGTAGAACCATTCAGAACTCATCTAGAACCATTCCCAACGCTCCAGAACCACTCAGACCTCTTCTAGAACCATTCCCAACGCTCCAGAACCATTTAGAACGTTTCAGAACAATTTAGAACCGTTTAGAACTAACCTTCCACCAGCGATATCTTCAATGGTTCCGGCCTCATCGTCGACAGAACCTCCCCTTGGGGTGAAACGAAATACACCCTCACTTTCTCATGCTGTTACACGATCTCCTCCAGATCTGCTCCAGATTTTCTCCAAAATCATTTAGAACTCATGTAGAACCATTTAGAACTCACGTAGAACCATTCAGAACTCATCTAAAACCATTCAGAACTCATCTAGAACCATTCAGAACCATTCAGAACGCTCCAGAACTATTCAGAACTCATGTAGAACCATTCAGAACGCTCCAGAACTATTTAGAACTCATGTAGAACCATTCAGAACTCATCTAGAACCATTCAGAACTCATCTAGAACCATTCCCAACGCTCCAGAACCACTCAGACCTCTTCAAGAACCATTCCCAACGCTCCAGAACCATTTAGAACGTTTCAGAACAATTTAGAACCATTTAGAACTAACCTTCCACCAGCGATATCTTCAATGGTTCCGGCCTCATCGTCGACAGAACCTCCCCTTGGGGCGAAACGAAATACACCCTCACATTCTCATGCTGGTACACGATCTTCTCCAGATCTGCTCCAGATCTTCTCCAGAATCATTTAGAACTTTTTAGAATGCTTCAGAATCATTCAGAACTCATCTAGAACCATTCAGAACTCATTTAGAACCATTTAGAACTCATGTAGAACCATTCAGAACGCTTCAGAACCATTCAGAACTCATATAGAACCATTCAGAACTCATATAGAACCATTCAGAACGCTCCAGAACTATTCAGAACTCATCTAGAACCATTCAGAACTCTTCTAGAACCATTCAAACGCTTCAGAACCATTCAAAACTCATCTAGAACCATTCAAACGCTCCAGAACCACTCAGACCTCTTCTAGAACCATTCCCAACGCTCCAGAACCATTTAGAACGTTTCAGAACAATTTAGAACCGTTTAGAACTAACCTTCCACCAGCGATATCTTCAATGGTTCCGGCCTCATCGTCGACAGAACCTCCCCTTGGGGCGAAACGAAATACACCCTCACATTCTCATGCTGGTACACGATCTCCTCCAGATCTGCTCCAGATCTTCTCCAGAATCATTTAGAACTTTTTAGAATGCTTCAGAATCATTCAGAACTCATCTAGAACCATTCAGAACTCATTTAGAACCATTTAGAACTCATGTAGTACTATGTAGAACCATTCAGAACGCTTCAGAACCATTTAGAACTCATGTAGAACCATTCAGAACTCATCTAGAACCATTCAAAACTAATATAGAACCATTCTGAACTCTTCTAGAACCATTCAAACGCTCCAGAACCACTCAGACCTCTTCTAGAACCATTCCCAACGCTCCAGAACCATTTAGAACGTTTCAGAACAATTTAGAACCATTTAGAACTAACCTTCCACCAGCGATATCTTCAATGGTTCCGGCCTCATCGTCGACAGAACCTCCCCTTGGGGCGAAACGAAATACACCCTCACATTCTCGTGCTGATACACGATCTCCTCGTGCATCGTCTGATTTGGATCCAGACTCAGATCCCGAAGAGCCGTAGCCAGATCTTTGTACGTCCGGGGACCATCTTCTGGATGTTCCAGATCTTCTGGATTTTTCGGATTTTCTGGATTTTTTGAATTTTTTGAATTTTTCGGATTTTTCGGATTTTTCGGATTTTTTTGATCTTCTGGATTATCCAGATTTTCCAGATTTTCCAGATTTTCTGGATCTTCCGAACCACCGACGGCTTGTTCGTACGAAGGGGGCCCTTCGGGGGGCGCCCGGCCTGCTTTGATGCAATTCAAGCGCTGCAAAACTTCGCTTCGCGTTTGTTTGATTCTCTGGATAATCGAACGGGCTTCGTGCCAGGTTTCGTCCGGATCGTCTGGATATCGGACGGGAATGCTTAGGGCTCGGTCGATCAGTCGAACGGCTTCTTCGTATTTGTCGATTGCCTATAAATAAGGGATTGTTATATACAGGGTGTCCCAATGAATAGTGGCCAATTTAATGAGATTATTGCTCGTATAAAAATGGGCTCGAAGGCGTTATGAAAGTAGGGTGAAAAGGTCTCTTTCGGCCTGAATCATTTACGACTGTCTAGAATAATCCAGAACGATTCAGAACAATCTGGAACGCTCCAGGATCATTTAGAACTGATCTAGAATCATTTAGAACTAATCTAGGATCATTTAGAAGGTTCCTGATTCACTTAGAACTGTCTAAAACCATTTAGAACAGTCTAGAATCATTTATTATAAAACTCGTCTAGAATCATTTAGAACTCGTCTAGAATCATTTAGAAGGTTCCTGATTCAATTCGAACTGTCTAAAACCATTTAGAACTGTTTAGAATCAATTAGAAGGTTTCTGATTCACTTAGAACTGTCTAAAACCATTTAGAACTGTCTAGAATCATTTAGAACTCGTCTAGAATCATTTAGAAGGTTCCTGATTCACTACGAACTGTCTAAAACCATTTAGAACTGTCTAGAATCATTTAGAATTCGTCTAGAATCATTTAGAAGGTTCCTGATTCACTTAGAACTGTCTAAAACCATTTAGAATAGTCTAGAATCATTTAGAACTTGTCTAGAATCATTAAGAACTCGTCTAGAATCATTTAGAAGGTTCCTGATTCACTTCGAACTGTCTAAAACCATTTAGAATAGTCTAGAATCATTTAGAACTCGTCTAGAATCATTTAGAAGGTTCCTGATTCACTTAGAACTGTCTAAAACCATTTAGAATAGTCTAGAATCATTTAGAACTTGTCTAGAATCATTAAGAACTCGTCTAGAATCATTTAGAAGGTTCCTGATTCACTTCGAACTGTCTAAAACCATTTAGAACTGTCTAGAATCATTAAGAGCTCGTCTAGAATCATTTAGAAGGTTCCTGATTCACTACGAACTGTCTAAAACCATTTAGAACTGTCTAGAACCATTTAGAACTCGTCTAGAATCATTTAGAAGGTTCCTGATTCACTTAGAACTGTCTAAAACCATTTAGAATAGTCTAGAATCATTTAGAACTTGTCTAGAATCATTAAGAACTCGTCTAGAATCATTTAGAAGGTTCCTGATTCACTTAGAACTGTCTAAAACCATTTAGAATAGTCTAGAATCATTTAGAACTTGTCTAGAATCATTAAGAACTCGTCTAGAATCATTTAGAAGGTTCCTGATTCACTTAGAACTGTCTAAAACCATTTAGAACTGTCAAGAATCATTTAGAACTCGTCTAGAACCATTTAAAACGGTCCAGATTCACTTAGAGCGCTCCATAGTCATTTAGACCGCTTTAAAACCATTTAGAGCTCAAATTTTGATGACAAATTTTTGCACATTTTTTGTTACAATTTTTCCTAATTTTTTTCTAATTTTTGAACATTGTTATTTTCCACCATTTTTAACGCAATTTTTTTGCCAAATTTCGCGCATTTTTTACCAGATTTTTGCGCTTTTTAATGTAATTTTGAGCATTTTTTTGTCTCAATTCTTGAGCATTTTTATCGCAATTTTTTACCAAATTAATGCACATTTTTTTGTTTCAATTTTTTCTAATTTTTGAACATTGTTACCCAATTTTCCACAATTTTTAACGCAATTTTTGCCAAATTTCGTGCATTTTTTACCAGATTTTTGCGCTTTTTAATGAAATTTTGAGCGTTTTTTTATCTCAATTTTTGAGCAATTTTTGCACTTTTTTTAAGGAATTATTTAATAATTTTTGAGCATTTTTGCACAATGTTTCTCAAATTCTTAGCAAATTTTTCACCATTTTTTTTGTCCTATTTTTCTAAAATTTTAGACCAATGTTTACACATTTAGTGTTCATTTTTTTTCAATTTTTTGTTTAATTTTTGAGCATTGTTATCCCACCTTTCACCTTTGTTAAAGCCATTTTTTACTATTTTTAGCCATTTTTGCGCTTTTGAAACACATTTTAACTGCCTCCAACCATTTAGAACCATTTAGAACGCTTCAGAACCATTTAGATCGCTCTAGAACTGCCCAGGATTTTTAAAACTTTTAAAACCATTTTAAAATCGACTAGAAGCATCAAAAACAGTTCAAAACGATGCTAGAATCATTTAGAACAGGTTCAAGACTATTTGGAACCTTCGTCCAAGATAAACTAGAACTGTCCAGGATCATTTAGAACCATTTTAGAACCCACTAAGAGCACCCAAATTGGTTCAAATCGATGCTAGAATCATTTATAACTTTTCAAAATCATTAAGAACAGGTTCCAGATCAATAGGAACGGTCCAGGATAAACTAGAACTGTCCAGAATCATTTCGAACTCATCTAGAACCATTCAGAACGCCCCTGAATCATTTTAGATTGCTCCTTAGTCATTTAGAATGCTTCAGAATTATTTAGAACAGTCTAGAACCATTTAAAACGCCCGAGAATTATTTAGAATGCTCCAGAATCATTTAGAACTGTCTAAAACAATTTAGAAATGTCTAGAGAAATCTAGAACACTTCAGAACCGTTTAGAACGCTCCAGAACCGTTTAGAACCATCTAAAACCATCCAGAACGCTTCAGAATCATTTAGAACTAGCTAGAACCATTCAGAACGCTCCAGAATCAATTAGAACCGTCCCGAACTAAAGATTACAGTATGAAATACCAAGTATATATTTTTTTTCGAATAAATTTTGTATTCTTCTAATAGTACTTACTTACTTACTCTAATAGTTTAAAACTGTCTAAAACTATTTAGAACTGTCCAGAGCAATCTAGAACACTTCAGAACCATTTAGAACGCTCCAGAACCGTTTAGAACTGTCTAAAACCATCCAGAACGCTTCAGAATCATTTAGAACTATCTAGAACCATTCCGAACGCTCCAGAATCAATTAGAACCGTCCCGAACAAGTATATATTTTTTTTCGAATAAATTTTGTATTCGTCTAATAGTACTTACTTCGTCGGGTTTTTCGCATTCTTCTAGCTTTATAGCCGCGTCTATAGCTTCTAAAGCTGCTGTTTTTTTCGATCTGATTAATTTATAGGTTTCCTCCCAGGAATTCTGTCTATTGGCGAGCATTTTCGAAAACCAAAACTCAAAACTTAACACTTAACCTACTTATCGCAAACTTCACACTGGTCAAAAGTCAAAATAGAAACTTGTAAGGTTATGTTGCCTTGGTGTTTACTTGGTTTTTTGTAATGTAACGAATCCGTGTGCACTAAAATTACGCGTTGAATGTCTTGAACTTTGTTCATGTCGCAATTAAACGGTTATCGTAATATTGTGAAATCGCTTCGGGTAAATTCGAATCTCCCGCTCGATCGGACGTTTCTAGAATGTTTCTCAAGCCGCTCCCGATTGGTCGAACGAGTTCGATACCTCATAACTTTTTGACATTTGACAGCAGGTTTTTGTGTAGAAACATTTATTTATTGTAATTTTGACGAATTATTGTACGCTAACATTACGCTTTGAATTAAATTACAATTAAATGGTAATATTCGAGTAAATTTGAATCTTCTACTCGATCGGACGTTTCTAGAACGTTCACAGGCCGCTCCTGATTGGTCGAACGCGTTCGATTCGTAGATACTTTTGACATCTGACAGCTAGTTTTTACGTAAGAATAAGAATCATTTATTATCGTAATCGTAACGAATTATCGTACGCTAACATTACGCTTTGAATCAAATCGCGGTTAAACGGTAATATTCGAGTAAATTCGAATCTCCCGCTCGATCGGACGTTTCTAGAACGTTTCTCAGCCCGCTCGCGATTGGTCGAATCGATACGTCAAAACTATTGACAACTGACAGCCGGTTTTTTCATCCGGCCATTTTGCGTAAAGTCGCACGTGAAGAATAGAAGTGCTCGAAGCGAATTTCAAACGAGAAAAATGTTATCGGCCGCTCGCGCTATCAGCAGAACAGCCCTGGACTGTTCCAAATCCAATTTCCACGAAAGCGCAACGAGGAATTTCAGCCATTTTCTCACCAAGGTTAGTCCAAATTCACCCCTTCGCACTTTCAACGTTTACCCCATTTTCCTTCACGCCTATTACATAATTCAATCGCACTGTATTAGCACTAAGTATTTCTCGTTTTGTAGAGATCGTCCTTGTACTGTTCGGGCCCCAAATATGACGGCCATTTGCGCTACAAGTAAGTACACGCTTTTGAATCTAGTAACCTTAAAACTCGATTGAATCGCTTTAATTCGCGTCAATTCGTAGATCCGAAGGAGTCAAGGGGGCCGTGATCGGCATCGATTTGGGCACCACGAATTCCTGCGTAGCCGTAATGGAGGGTAAACAGGCCAAAGTGATCGAAAACGCCGAAGGTTCGAGGACCACTCCGTCGGTGGTGGCCTTTTCCAAAGACGGCGAACGGCTAGTCGGCATGCCGGCCAAGCGACAGGCCGTTACGAACTCGGCGAACACGTTCTACGCCACGAAACGGTTGATCGGGAGGCGATTCGAGGACGAGGAAGTGAAGAAAGACATGTAAGGGGGGCTGCTTAGCGGCTCGTACGAAGTACAACGGATAGCGGATGGCTGATAAGAGTGGTAGAAAGAGGCCACTGTTTGTTATTAATTTACGAATCGAGCGACTGCTGGATTTCGTTTCTCGTGTATAGCCCTTCGCTATCCGGGTACTGTATAAATAGGAGTTTTAAAAGGACCTGTAAAGGGGGTAAATTTATGGATATATTTTACGGAAAGTATTGTGAAAAGTTCTCTCGATCTGATGATGAATGAGCGCGATTTTCGAATGAGCGAATGATTTAGTTTCGGGAGAGTTCTAAATGGTTCAGGGGTGTTTTGGATTGTTCTGAACGGTTCTGGAGCGTTCTAAAACGGTTCTAATTGATTTTGGGGCATTCTAGATTGTTTTAGACGTTTGTAAATCATTCTGGTGCCTTCTAAATGGTTCTAGATGAGTTCTAAATGATTCTAGATGAGGTCTAAACGATTTTAGATTGTTCTAAATGGTTTTAGGTATTTCTAAGTAAATCTGGAATTTTCTAAATGGTTGTAGATGATTTCTAAATGATTCCGGGGCGTTCTAAACGATTTTATACTGTTCTAAATGATTCTAGATTCTAGAAACGGTTCCAGATTCTAGACTGTTCTAAATGGTTTTAGATAGTTCTAAGTGAATCTGGAAACGTCTAAGTTGTTCTAGATGAGTTCTAAATGATTCTGGAACTTTCTACAATGTTCTAGATGATTTATAAATGATTCTGGCGCGTTATAGATCGTTTTAGACAGTTCTAAATGAGTCTAGAAAGCCTAAATGTCTAGAAAGCGCAAAAATCTTATAAAAAATGTGCGAAATTTGAAATAAATGGCCTTAAAAATGGTTGAAAGTGTGGTAACAATGCTCTAAAATTAAGATACAAAGAGCTCAATAATTTGGTAAAAAATGCACGAAATTTGGCAAAAACTGTCGTAAAAAATGGTGAAAAATTGGGTAAAAATTAACAAAACTGATGTTTGACAAATTGAACAAAAAATGTACAAAAATTTTCCAAAAATGATTCTAAAACGTTCTAAATGACTATGGACATTATAAATTATTTTGGACAGTTTTAAATTCTTTTGAAACGTCCTGGATGGTTCTAGACAGTTCAAAACGATTCAGGCCGAGAACTTTTCGCTCTACCCTCGTATAGCCCCCACTATTCGCAAACATTTGTCCAATACTGTATTGGAATATGAAATTGAAATTTAACACGTTGACTGCCACTACAATATTCGAAATTCCCGTCTAAGAAGCCGAGTTCGTTGAATCGCACGAGATTAATACGAGATAACTCGTAGATGGCGTTCGTTTCTAGGACGGCGCGCTACGAGTTATCTCGTAGTTGGCGGGTTAGTTTTACAAATTGCAGGAAGACGAGTTTAATAGTATTCTAAATACTTGCGAATCGATTTTGTAGGTCATATGATTTTAATACGAGATAACTCGTAGATCGCGATCTTTTCTAGGACTCTCCGACTACGAGTTATCTCGTATTGATATCGTATGATGCAATGCGCTTGCGTTCTTTTCTAGGACGCCGTACTACGAGTTATCTCGTAGTTGTTATTTTTATAAATCGCAGGAAGACTAGTGTAATAGTATTCGTAATTCCTAATCGATTTTGCGGATCATATGATTTTAATACGAGATAACTCGTAGCGCGGCGTCCCGGACAAGAACGCCATCATCACTACGAATTATCTCGTAGTTGGCGGATTTAAAGCACCGTTCCTAATATCTCGTATCATTTCTCACAGGAAAACCCTCTAGTACAAGATCTAAGCCAGCTACGAGATAACTCGTATTCAACTTGCGTTCTTGCCCGGGACGCCGCGCTACGAGTTATCTCGTAGTTGTTAATTTTTATAAATTGCAGGCAAACTTTAAAGCTTTAAAACACCGTTTTTAAACCGTTTTAAGACTTTAAAACACTATTCCTAATAATTTCCATCTCTATTCTCGCAGGAAAACCCTTGCATTTAAGATCTAAGCCAACTACGAGATAACTCGTAATCATCGCGTTCTTCCCCTGGACGCCTCGCTACGAGTTATCTCGTAGTTTGAGGGTTAAATTCCATAAATTGCAGGCAGGCTAACTTCAAAACACCTTTTTTCTACCGTTTTTTAAACCGTTTTAAGACTTTAAAACACTATTCCTAATAATCTCCATTTCTATTCTCGCAGGAAAACCCTTTCGTACAAGATCTAAGCCAACTACGAGATAACTCGTAGTCATCGCGTTCTTCCCTTGCACGCCGCGCTACGAGTTATCTCGTAGTTTGCGGGTTAAATTCTATAAATCGCAGACAGGCTAACTTCAAAACACCTTTTTTCTACCGTTTTTAAACCGTTTTAAGACTTTAAAACACTATTCCTAATAATCTTATTTCTATTCTCGCAGGAAAACCCTTTCGTACAAGATCTAAACCAACTACGAGATAACTCGTAGTCATCGCGTTCTTCCCCTGCACGCCGCGCTACGAGTTATCTCGTAGTTTGAGGGTTAAATTCCATAAATTGCAGGCAGGCTAACTTCAAAACACCTTTTTTTTTTACCGTTTTTTAAACCGTTTTAAGACTTTAAAACCGTTTTAAGACTTTAAAACACTATTCCTAATAATTTCCATCTCTATTCTCTCAGGAAAACCCTTGCATTTAAGTTCTAAGCCAACTACGAGATAACTCGTAGTCATCGCGTTCTTCCCTTGCACGCCGCGCTACGAGTTATCTCGTAGTTTGCGGGTTAAATTCTATAAATCGCAGGCAGGCTAACTTCAAAACATCTTTTTTTTACCGTTTTTAAACCGTTTTAAGACTTATGCCCAATTTCACCAACATGTTGTTAGGTACTTCCTAACTAAGTAATTCCTAAGGTAGGAATTACTTAAATTGAGTACTTACCTAAATCTAGTTTCACCAACATTAGAAATCCCTTACTAAGAAATACCTAGGTAAAAATTTGATTTCGACAATTTTTTGAATTTTATTGGTAGCATTGGTTAATTTTGACGTGTAAACCGAAAAAGCGGAGATCGAAATTGAATATGTTGAGAGAAAAGAAGAGATGTTGATGATCCGGGCCATCTTTAAACTATGTTAGTTATTTTTAAATCTGCTGAAGATGTCTGTACATGAATAGAAAAATAACCTTTCCGATCTGTAAAATAGTTCTACATCTTCTCCTCCAGGACAATGGATCTTTACATCCATGTGTATGGTCAATAGTTCCAAAAACTTCCTGTGTATCAAATTAAAAATAATCTTCAATTCTTTCTAATATTTGTAATGCCGTATTTTTATGTATCGAAAAAGACTAAAAAAAATCAGTTTCGACCAGTTTCTAAAAACTCTCCTGCCATTTTAAATTTTCATCTAAAGAGTGTAAAGACAGTCAAGACTTAAGTCACATGAAATCACATAAAAAGTACGGTTAAGTATTTCCTAAATGTTTTAGGCAAGCCCAGTGAGTTGTCCTAACTTTAAGCATTTCCTATTACTTTTAGGTATTACTTAATGCATGGTGAAACGCAAATTGTACTTAGGAATTCCTAAAACCGGTTTAGGTATTACCTAACTTTAGGAACTGGTTGGTGAAATCGGGCATAAAACACTATTCCTAATAATCTCCATTTCTATTCTCGCAGGAAAACCCTTTCGTACAAGATCTAAGCCAACTACGAGATAACTCGTAGCGAGGCGTCAAGGGGAAGAACGCGATGACTACGAGTTATCTCGTAGTTTGCGGGTTAAATTCCATAAATCGCAGACAGGCTAACTTCAAAACACCTTTTTTTACCGTTTTTTAAACAGTTTTAAGACTTTAAAAACACTATTCCTAATAATCTTATTTCTATTCTCGCAGGAAAACCCTTGCATTTAAGATCTAAGCCAACTACGAGATAACTCGTAGCGAGGCGTCCAGGGGAAGAACGCGATGACTACGAGTTATCTCGTAGTTTGCGAATTAAATTCCATATATCGCAGGCAGGCTAACTTCAAAACACTATTCCCACTAACACTAAAACACTATTCCTATAGTCGTTTTATTTTAAAATTGTCATTATCGCAGAAGGGCCGATTAAAACACAGTAGTCTTTTAAATCGAAATTTTTTATTTTATTTTAAATTCACTTTCAAAGTATTCGGAAGACACGTCTACATTAAAGAACAAAGGCTAAAGAATTAATACTACTTTTTATATAAATTCTTTTATGGAAAAAATGTCGACTCGGTCGGTATACAATAAGAAACCATACAGTTTTATTTATACTTTTGCAAACATACAGGGAGGTGTAATTTTTGTATAATAAATATTTCTTTATTTTCAACAATTCCTAATAATCTCCATTTCTATTCTCGCAGTAAAACCCTTGTATATAAGATCTAAGCCAACTACGAGATAACTCGTAGTCATAGCGTTCTTCCCCTGGACGCCGCGCAACGAGTTATCTCGTAGTTTTTCGTGTTAAATTCCATAATTTGCATATAATAATCTCATTTCTACTCTCGCAGGAAAACCCTTTCGTACAAGATCGTTAGAGCGTCGAACGGCGACGCCTGGATCCAAGGTAGCGACGGCAAAATGTATTCGCCCAGCCAAATCGGCGCCTTCGTATTGACGAAAATGAAGGAAACCGCCGACGCCTATTTGAATACGAACGTCAAAAATGCCGTCATCACCGTTCCGGCGTATTTCAACGATTCCCAACGACAGGCGACGAAAGACGCCGGTCAAATATCCGGTTTGAACGTTCTGAGGGTGATCAACGAACCGACGGCGGCTGCTCTAGCCTACGGGATGGATAAGACCGAGGATAAAGTGTAGGTGGTTTTGGTATAGAATATGAAATTTGTTTTGGTAAACAGTGTGATGGTGGTTCGTGAAGCGTTCTGAATGGTTTTTGAAGCGTTCTGAATGATCGTGGAGGGTTCTGGATAGTTGTGGAGTAATCTGAATGGTCGTGGAGGGTTCTGGATGGTTGTAGAGTGTTCTGAATGGTTGTGAATGGTGCTGGAGCGTTCTGAATGGTGGTAAAACCATTTGGATGGTTCTGGAGCGTTCTGAATGATCGTGGAGGGTTCTGGATAGTTGTGGATAGTTCTGAATGGTTGTGAAGCGTTCTAAATAGTCGTGGAGTGTTTTGGATGGCGCTGGAGCGTTCTGAATAATCGTGGAGAGTTCTTAATGGTTGTGGAAGGTTCTGGATGGTTGTGGATAGTTCTGAATGATCGTGGGGGGTTTTGGATAGTTGTGGAGGGTTCTGGATGGTTGTAGAGTGTTCTGAATGGTTGCGAATGGTGTTGGAGCGTTCTGAATGGTGGTGAAACGATCTGGATGGTTCTGGAGCGTTATGAATGGTTTTTGAAGCGATCTGAATGGTCGTGGAGGGTTCTGGATAGTTGTGGATAGTTCTGAATGGTTTTAGAAAGTTTTGAATGGTTCTAAGGCTGATTAATCAGCCGACGGCGGCTGCGCTGGCGTACGGGATGGATAAAACCGAGGATAAAGTGTAGGTGTTTTTGGTATAGAATATGAATATGGAATTTGTTTGTTGTGGTAAACAGTGTGATGGTGGTTCGAGAAGCGTTCCGAATGATCGTAGAGGGTTCCGGATAGTTGTGGAGCAGTCTGAATGATCGTGGAGGGTTCTGGATGGTTGTGAATGGTGCTGGAGCGTTCTGATTGGTTGGGGAGGGTTCTGAATGATCGTGGAGTGTTGTGGATGGTTGTGGAACGTTATGAATGGTTTTTGAACGTTCTGAACGGTTGTGAATGGCTCCGGAGCGTTTTGAATAACCGTGGAGTGTTTTGGATGGTTGTGAAGGGTTCTGGATGGTTCTAGAAAGTTCTGAATGGTTGTGGAGCATTCTGAATGATTGTGGATGCCTCTTAAGCGTCCTGAATGGTTCTAGATGAATTCTGATTGGTTGTGGATGGTTCTGGAGCTTTGTGAATGGTTGTAGAGGGTTCTGAATGGTTCTGAGAGTGATTAATGAGCCGGCGGCGGCTGCTCTAGCCTACGGGATGGATAAAACCGAGGATAAAGTGTAGGTGGTTTTGGTATAGAATATGAATATGGAATTTGTTTGTTGTGGTATCACAGTGTGATGGTGGTTTTTGGAGTGTTGAGGATGGTTTTGGGGCGTTTCGAAGGGTTCTGGATGGTTGCGAATGGTGCTGGAGCGTTCTGAATGGTCGTGGAGGATTCTGGATGGTTGTAGAGTGTTCTGAATGGTTGTGAATGGTGCTGGAGCGTTCTGAATGGTGGTAAAACCATTTGGATGGTTCTGGAGCGTTCTGAATGATCGTGCAGGGTTCTGGATAGTTGTGTAGCGATCTGAATGGTGGTGGAGGGTTCTGGATGGTTGTAGAGTGTTCTGAATGGTTCTGAGGGTGATTAATGAGCCGGCGGCGGCTGCTCTAGCCTACGGGATGGATAAGACCGAGGATAAAGTGTAGGTGGTTTGGTATAGAATATGAAATTTATTTGTTTTGGTAAACAGTGTGATGGTGGTTTGGGGAGCGTTTTGAATGGTTTTGGGCGTTTCGAAGGGTTCTGGATGGTTGCGAATGGTGCTGGAGCGTTCTGAATGGTGGTGAAACCATTTGGATGGTTCTGGAGCGTTCTGAATGGTCGTGGAGGAGTCTGGATGGTTGTGAATGGTGCTGGAGCGTTCTGAATGGTTTTAGAAAGTTCTAAATGGTTCTGAGGGTGATTAATGAGCCGACGGCGGCTGCTCTGGTCTACGGGATGGATAAAACCGAGGATAAAGTGTAGGTGGTTTTGGTATAGAATGTGAATGTGGAATTTGTTTGTTGTGGTATCACAGTGTGATGGTGGTTTTTGGAGTGTTGAGGATGGTTTTGGGGCGTTTCGAAGGGTTCTGGATGGTTTTGGATGGTAATGGAGCTTTCCGAATGGTGGTTGGGTGTTTTGGATTGTTTTAGAGCGTTCTGAATGATCGTGGAGGGTTCCGAATAGTTGTAGAGCGGTCTGAATAGTCGTGGAGGGTTCTGGATGGTTGTGAATGGTGCTGGAGGGTTCTGGATAGTCGTGGAGCGATCTGAATGGTCGTGGAGCGATATGAATGGTCGTGGAGAGTTCTTAACGGTTGTGAAGGGTTCTGGATAGTTGTAAAGGGTTCTGAATGGTTGTGAATGGCTCTGGAGCGTTTTGAATGGCCGTGGAGTGTTTTGGATGGTTATGAAGGGTTCTGGATGGTTCTAGAAAGTTCTAGAAAATGGTCCTGCAGAGTTCTAATTGATTTTTGAAAGTTCTGAATGGTTGTGAGACATTCTGGAGCATTTTGAATGGTTGTGGAGCGTTCTGAATGGTTGGGGAGGGTTCTGAATGATCGTGGAGTTTTTTTGGATGGTTGTGGAGGTTGTGAATGGTTCTGAATCAATCTGGATGGTTCTAGAGCGTTCTAAATGGTTGTGGAGGGTTTTGAATGATTGTGGAGGGTTCTAAATGGTTTTGGATAGTTGTCAATGGTTTTGGAGCAATCTGTATAGTTCTGGAGCGTTCTGAATAGTGGTGGAGCGATCTGGATGGTCGTGGAGGGTTTTAAATGGTTGCGAATGGTGGTGGAGCGTTATGGATGGTTGTGGAGCGTTCTAAATGATTCTGAACTATTCTGAATGGTTGTGGAGAGCTTCAAATGGTTCTGGAACGATCTGGATGGTCGTGGGGTGTCCTGGATGGTTTTTGGAGCGTTCTGAATGGTTTTTGGACAGTTCTAAATGTTTCTAAATAATTCTAGACAGTTCATATGATTCTGGGTCATTTCTAAATTATTTTGGATATTTTTAATTAGTTATAGACTGTTTTATATGTTTCTGAAGAGTTCCAAATGATTCTAAATAGTTCTAAATCATTCTAAATCATTCCAATTAGTTGTAGCCAAAATTCTAAATTAGGTAGTTCTAATTAGTTTTAGACGGTTCTAAACGATTATGGAACCATTTAGAACGCTCTAGAATCATTAAAAACTGTCAAGAATTATTAAGAACGCTCCATAACTCTCTGCTTTACGGAAAGTTAAAACCGAAGATAAAATGTAGGTGTATACTCTAATCTGTTCTGAATTTACTTTAAATCTACTTCGAATCCACTTTTGAATGTCCACTGAATCTATTCTAATCTTCTCTGAATCTACTTTGAATCTCCTCTGAATCTTCTGAATCTACTCTAATCTGTTCTGAATCTGCTCTTAATCTCTCCTGAATCTACTCTGAATCTACTCTGAATCTCCTATGAATCTGCTCTTAATCTCTCCTGAATCTCTTCTGAATCTACTCCTTAATCTACTCTGAATCTGTTCCTAATCTACTCTGGATCCGTTGTTAATCTATTCTGACTGAATATTTACCGAACGTCCTCTGAGTCTGCACTGAATCTACTCCGAATGTACTCTAAATATCTTTTGAATCTGCTCTGAATCTCCGCCGAATGTCCACTAAATCTACTCCGAATCTTTTCTAATCTACTCTAATCTACTCCTGAATGTCCTCTGAATCTATTCTACTCTGTATCTACCCTACTCTGTATCTACTTTACTTTAAATCTACTCCGAATCTATTCTAATCTACTCTAATCTACTCCCGAATGTCCTCTGAATCTATTCTACTCTGTATCTACCTTACTATGTATCTACCCTACTATGTATCTACTCTACTCCGAATCTACTCCGGATCTATTCTAATCTACTTCTGAATGTCCTCTGAATCTACTCTACTTTAAATCCACTCCGGATCCACTCCGAATCTACTCCACCCCGAATCCACCGCGAGAAAAACTCGTTATTGCCACGACTACTACGAGTCATCTCGTAGCACTCCACCATCAATCCCACATCACCTAACGATTTTTTTCTCCCATTTCCAGCATAGCCGTCTACGACCTGGGCGGCGGCACCTTCGACATATCCATCCTCGAAATCCAAAAGGGCGTCTTCGAAGTGAAATCCACCAACGGCGACACCTTCCTCGGCGGCGAAGACTTCGACAACGTCCTCGTCAATCACCTGGTATCCGAATTCAAAAAAGACCAAGGCATCGACATCACCAAAGACCCCATGGCGATGCAACGGCTCAAAGAAGCCTCCGAAAAGGCCAAAATCGAATTATCCTCGGCGGTACAAACCGACATCAACCTCCCCTATCTCACCATGGACGCTTCGGGGCCCAAACACATGAATTTGAAACTATCCCGAGCGAAATTCGAAGGGTTGGTGGGCGATTTGATCAAACGCACGATCCAACCCTGTCAAAAAGCCCTCAAAGACGCCGAAGTGTCGAAATCCGACGTGGGGGAAGTCATCCTCGTGGGCGGCATGACGCGCATGCCCAAAGTACAAACCACAGTACAAGAAATCTTCTCCAAAGCACCAAGCAGATCCGTTAACCCCGACGAAGCCGTAGCTGTAGGAGCTGCAGTACAAGGCGGAGTACTAGCCGGTGACGTCACCGACGTACTACTACTCGACGTCACCCCTCTATCGCTCGGTATAGAGACTCTAGGAGGCGTATTCACTAGGTTGATTAATAGAAACACCACGATACCCACGAAGAAGAGCCAAGTGTTTTCCACTGCAGCAGATGGACAAACGCAGGTGGAGATCAAAGTGCACCAAGGGGAGCGCGAGATGGCTACAGACAACAAACTCTTAGGCCAATTCTCGCTCGTTGGAATCCCCCCAGCACCTAGAGGAGTACCACAAATCGAAGTGACCTTCGACATAGACGCCAACGGGATCGTCCACGTATCAGCCAGAGATAAAGGTACGGGGAAAGAACAACAAATTATCATCCAATCGTCGGGCGGTTTGAGCAAAGACGAAATCGAGAATATGGTGAAGAAGGCCGAGCAATATTCCAAGGAGGATAAGATCAAGAAGGAGCGCGTCGAAGCGGTGAATCAGGCCGAAGGGATCGTGCACGATACGGAGACGAAGATGGACGAGTACAAGGCGCAATTGCCCGACGAGGAGTGTAAGAAGTTGAAGGAGGAATTGGAGAAGGTGAGGGAGTTGTTGGCGAAGAAGGACGACGTGGAACCGGAGGAGATTAGGAAGGCGACGGGGACGTTGCAACAGTCGTCGTTGAAGTTGTTCGAGATGGCTTACAAGAAGGTAAATAGAAGAAAAAGGCGGTTTGATTGTTTGATGGAGTTTTTAGGATTTCGAGTAGAGTTGGAGTAGAGTAGAGAAAGAAGCTAGAATATGAGTAGGGTGGGATTAGATGTAGAGTAGAGTAGGAATAGAATAGGAGTAGTGGTAGAATAGGAAAAGTAGTAGAGTAGGAAGTGTAGTAAATAAGGTGTAGAGTTGGAGTAGGGTAGGATGGGGTTTTAGTATCGTTTTGGACGGTTTTTTTTTTTTAAGTTCTGGTCGGTTTTAAATGATCCTGGACAGTTATAATTTGTCCTGGATCGTTCCAAATGATCTTAAAACGTTTCGAACGGTTTTTTTTTATGATTTTGAAGAGTTATGAATGATTCTAGATTGTTCTAGTCAGTTCTAAATAGTCATGAAACTGTTCGAAATGGTTTACAAGAAGGTAAAAAGGAAAAAAAGGCGATTTGATTGTTTGATTGTTTGATGGAGTTTTTAGGATTTTGAGTAGAGTTGGAGTAGGGTAGGATAGGATAGGGTGGGGATAAGGTAGCAGTAGAGTAGGAGTTGAGTTGGTGTAGGAAAAAGAGTTAGGTAGGGTAGTAAGTGTAGAAAGTAGCAGTTTAGTAGGAATAGAAGTAGAATAGAGTCGGAGTAGAATAGACTGGGTGTAGAGAAGAAGTAGCATTAGAGTATAAATAGAATAGGAAAAGTAGTAGAGTAGGAAGTGTAGTAAATAAGGTGTAGAGTTGGAGTTGGGTAGGATGGGGTTTTAGTATCGTTTTGAACTGTTTTTTGATACTGTTGGTCGGTTTTAAAATGGTTCTAAATGATCCTGAACAGTTTTGAATCGTTTTGGATGGTTTTAGTCTGTTCTAAATGATTCTAGTCAGTTCTAAATAGTCTTAAAACTATTCGAGATGGCTTACAAGAAGGTAAAAAAGGAAAAAAAGGCGATTTGATTGTTTGATGGAGTTTTTTTAGGATTTCGAGTAGAGTTGGATAGGGTAGGATAAGGTAGTAGTAGAGTAAGAGTTGAGTTAGTAGGAGAAAGAGTTAGGTAGGGTAGTAAGTGTAGTAAGTAATAGTAGGGTAGGAATAGAGTAGAGTCGGAGTAGCAGTAAAGTAGAAAAAGGAGTTAGGTAGGGTAGTAAGTGTAATAGTAGCAGTAGAGTGGGAGTAGGGTAGGAATAGTAGAGTAGAGTCGGAGTAGAATAGACTGGGTGTAGAGAAGAAGTAGCAGTTAGAGTAGGAATAGAATAGGAAAAGGAGTAGAGTAGGAAGTGTAGTAAATAAGGTGTAGAGTTGGAGTTGGGTAGGATAGAGTTCTAGTATCGTTTTGGACTGTTTTTTTTTAAGTTCTGGTTGGTTCTAAATGATCCTGAGCAGTTATAGTTTGTCCTGAATCGTTCCAAATGATCTTAAAACCTTTCGAACGGTTTTTTTTATGATATTGAAGAGTTATGAATGATTCTAGATTGTTCTAGTCAGTTCTAAATGTTTCTGGTCAGTTTTAAATCATTTTGGAGTATTCTAGTCAGTTCTAAATTATTCCGGACGGTTCTAAATCGTTCTGGATCGTTCTAGTCGGTTCTGAAAGATTTTGGAGAGTTCTGAATCATTCTAATGGGGTTTAGTCAATTCTAAATGATTTTGGACGGTTCTAAATCGTTCTAGAGTGTTTTAGTCAGTTCTTAATGATTCTGAACATTTTTAAATGATTCTGAAGCGTTCTAGTGAGTTCTAAATAATTATGGACGGTTCTAAACCATTCTGGAACGTTCCAATCAGTTCTAAATGATTCTGAACAGTTATAATTTGTCCTGGATCGTTCCAAATGTTCTTGAAACTTGATGAAATTTGTGGTTTGTAAACGATTCTGGACGGTTCTAAATCATTATGGAGGATTTTAATCAGTTCTAAACGATTCTGAACAGTTTAAAATCATTCTGGAGCGTTCTAGTGAGTTCTAAATGTTTCTGAACAGTTCTAGTTTATCTTGGACCATTCCAAATAGTCTTGAACCTGTTCTAAATGATTTTGAACAGTTCTAAAAATGATTCTAGCACTCGTTTGTTCCCACACGAATCTATTTAATGGTACGCGTGATAGTAAAAGAGTGCTAAATAAAAAAAAATATTCCTTATTTGCAACCCGTTTTTACGAATTACTAAAGGCGTTACTAAAAGGAAAATACATTCTTCTTTTTCTACTATCTTGGTCGATTCTAAAATGGTTCTAAACGATCCTGGATCGTTCCAAATGTTCTTGAACCTGTTCTAAATGTTTTTGACCAGTTATTAACGATTCTAGCATCGTTTTGAACTGGTTATTGATGCTTCTAGTCGGTTATAAAATGATTCTAAATGATCCTGAACAATTATAGTTTATCCTGGATCGTTCCAAATAGTTCCAAACCTGTTTTAAATGCTTCTAGCATCGTTAAACTCATAAACCTACACAATAAACCAACACACATAAAGGAGGAGAAGAATAGGAACTTTTGTGTACTGGGGTACGGTGAAAAGGTGCCGTCCCGAACCGTTTAGAACAATCTAGAACGCTCCGGAATCATTTAGAACTCATCTAGAACCACTTAGAATGTTTCAGAATCATTTTGAACACTCCGTAGCCATATAGAAAGTTTCAGAACCATTTAAAATACTTCAGAATCTTTTAGAATTGTCTATAACACTCCAGAATCATTTAGAACTCATCTAGAACAATTTAGAACGTCCAGATTCATTTAGAACTCATCTAGAACAATTTAGAACGTCCAGATTCATTTAGAACTCATCTAGAACAATTTAGAACGTCCAGATTCATTTAGAACTCATCTAGAACATTTTAGAACGTTTCAGAACCATTTTGAATACTACATAGTCATTTAGAACCCTTCAAAATCATTTAGAACCCTTCAGAATCATTTAGATCGCTTCAGAACCATTTAAAATACTTTAGAATCTTCTAGAACTGTCTATACCACTCCAGAATCATTTAGAACTCATTTAGAACAATTTAGAACGTTCCAGATTCATTTGGAACCCTTCTAGAACCATTTAGAACACACCACAGTCATTTAGAACCCTTCTAGAACCATTTAGAACACACCTGAATAATTTCGAACTCGTCTAGAACTAATTCAGAACTCTTCAACTTACCCTCGTATATAAATAAAAAAACAATAAATTGTATTAATAATTGCAGATGGCTGCCGAACGAGAGAGCAACAGCAACCAACAATCGTCAGACCAACAACAACAACAAACAACGACGGAAGAACAACAAAAGAAGAAGGAAGAAAAGAATTAGTTTTTCGCGCGAATTACCAAATATAAAAAAAAACAGTTCTAGTTGTGTGTAAATATAATTAAAATATGTGACGTAATATTCCGTACGGGGGCGGTTCAAAAAATACTTTTTTGTTATTATTTTGTTGTTGTATTTTTACCGCCCCCCCAACCCCCCTTGTAGAGAGGGATCGAATTGTTGTCTCTGTTGTTTCTCTTGTCTCTCAAAAAAAAAGGGAAAATTGCGCGTTTGTAATTATGTATAGCAATTTTTTAGGGTTTTTTTGTTTTTGTCTCGAGAATATTTCATTTTTTGCGTAGATGTGATGTTAATACGAGATAACTCGTAGTGCGGCGTTCCGGATAAGGAGGAGGTGACTACGAGTTATCTCGTAGTGCGACGGTCGAAAGGATTTAAGTGAACGGGAGGAGTGTGTAAAAGTGAGAGCGAATGTTTAGAAATGAAATGGTCTGCTATTGTTTTTACGAAATGAGTTTATGTTTAATTATAATTGAATAAATATTTCGTATAAAATGTTGTTTTTTTTATTTTTCCATGTTTCTCATTTTTTCCTTTTTTTTTTTTCACTTTCTGTTTTTTAACTTCATATTTTTTTCACTTTTTCCACGTGCTTTCACTTTTTCCACGTGTTTTCACTTTTCCATGTTTTCACTTTTTCCATCTTTTTTTTCACTTTTCTATGTTTTTTTTTTCACTTTTTTACATGTTTTTTCACTTTTTCCATGTTTTTTTTTCACTTTCTTCCGTTTTTTTCAATTTTCCATGTTTTTTTTAACTTTTCCAAGTTTTTTTACTTCGGTTTTTTTTTCACTTTTTTCCATGTTTTTTTCACTTTTACGGTCTTTCTTACTTTTTTCATGCTGTTTCACTTTTTCCATGTTTTTCACTTTTCATTTTTCTTCACCATTTTCACTTTTCCATTTTTTTCACTTTTTCCATGTTTTTCACTTTTTTTATTTTTCTTCACCATTTTCACTTTTTTCATTTTTCTTCACCATTTTCACTTTTTCCATTTTTTTCACTTTTTCCATGTTTTATCACTTTTTCCATATTTTTTTCACTTTTTTCCATTTTTTCATACTTTCTCACTTTTTCCATGGTTTTTCCACTTATTTCATGTTTTTCCTTTTTTTGTATCTATTATTTCCATTTTTCCATATTTTTGCACTTTTTTCATGTTCTTCCTTTTTTCCATTTTTTTTTTCACTTTTTTCTGTTTAATTTTTTTCCATGTTTTTTCACTTTCTCCATGTTTCATTATATTATATTCATGTTTTTCTCACTTTTTCCACTTTTTCTGTTTTTCCATTTATTTTATGTCTTTCCACTTCTTCAATGATTTTTCCTTTTTTTTTGGATTATTTCCATTTTTCCATGTTTTTTTTCCACGTTTTTCCATTGTTCCATGATTTCCAATTTTTTCATAATTTTTTAATGTCTCCATTTTTTCCGTATTTTGTGACTTTTTCCATGTTTTTTTCACTTTCTCCATATTTGGTCTTTGAAGAATCATTTAGAACTGCCTACAATCATTCAGAACGATCCAGAATCATTTCGAACCGTCCCGAACTAAACATTTCGCCTTACCCTCGTAATATCAACCAATATTGGTCGTTCTTTTACTTGGAGCGTTCTAAATGGTTCTAGACAGTTCTAAAAGTAAGATTTTTTTAGAAGAGTAATTTTAGGATACTTTGATCTAAAACACTTTTTTCCAAAATGCATATTTTTTGAGTTATTTTTTTTTTTTTGAAAATTTGATCGATGCAGACCCTTATAAATTATTTTTTACGGGGATCCCTTTAAAGATATGGAAACGGTTTCTACAGGGGGACTACAAGCAAGGTCAAAGGTATTTAAATCTGTGTTAAAAAACTTTTTATTTTATACAGGGTGTGTTTAAAGATTGTACAAAGTTGTACTTCAAAAATATCAAATTTCTCCATTTTTTTTTAAATGGAACCACCCATTTTTTCTATTTTAATGAAATCAACGGTCGAAAATAATGGAAGTTCGTGTTTGCTTCCCTATACCTAAACCTAATAGTTAGTGAAGATATAAATTTTTCATAGCACTTACATTTCTAAATTATTCTCAATTACATACATAAATAGGTTTTATAAGTTGGCCATGTAAATTGGCAAAAATATAAGTTTTATGCAAAATTTTTAATATCTTCACACCTATTTAGGTTTAGGTATAAGAAAGTAAACATGAACTTGACAGCCTAATTTTTGACAGCTAATTTCAGTAAAATAGAAAAAACTGGGTGGTCCCATTTTAAAAAAATTAAAAAATCGATATTTTTGAAGTTCAACTTTATACAATTTTCGTGCACACCCTGTATAAAATAAAAAGTTTTTCAACACAGTTTCAAATACCTTTGACCTTTCTAGTGATCATCCTACAGAAATCGTTTCCATATCTTTAAGGAGATCCCCGTAAAAAAATTATTTCTAAAGGTGTCCATCGGTAAAATTTTTCAAACAAAAATTATTAACTCAAAAAGTATGCAATTTTGAAAAAAGGATTTTAGACAAAAATATCCTAAAATTTTACGTAGATTTCGAAAATACATCAATATACAGGGTGCTGCATTTGATATAACAAAGTTGACGCCTACTTCCGGTATATCCGGAACTGCTACAACTGTCAAAATATTTTCAATTATTTCCTCTTATTGCATAACATATACATACTAAATTTTAATTTGGTACCAATTTTTAATTAAATCGGATAAGTAGTTTCCTATACAGGGTGTCTACTATAAAAACCGCCAAACTTCAGGAGGTGATTATACAAGTAATTTTGAACAAAAAATGTCCTATAACACTTTTTCGAAAATTCGATAGTTTCTCTTTTATTTAACATTTTATTGTTTAAAATTTTTTTTTTGTTTTTTTTTTCCAAAAAGACCAGAAATATCACATTTATTCGTATAGTCACATTAATTTTGATCATATACCGTAAAAGTGGATTAAATTTGCTATAAAAAAAGTATTTATTAGAGTTTTAAAAAATCAATACCGGGTGTTACATACAATTAAATCTTTTATAACACACGGTATTGATTTTTTAAAAACTCTAATAAATACTTTTTTTTATAGCAAATTTAATCCACTTTTACGGTATATGATCAAAATTAATGTGACTATACGAATAAATGTGATATTTCTGGTCTTTTTGGAAAAAAAACAAAAAAAAAATTTAAAACAATGAAATGTTAAATAACAGAGAAACTATCGACTTTTCTAAAAAGTGTTGTAGGACATTTTTTGTTTAAAATTACTTGTTTAATCACCTCCTGATGTTTGGCGGTTTTTATAGTAGACACCCTGTATAGAGATAGTTTTATGACTCGTCGTGGGACACCCTGTATAGATTCATTTTCTAAAAATAGTAGGCTTCTGGTATCCATTTTTTGTTTCAGAGTTTTACAAGCCTACTTCGATAATGTGAAAAACGAAAAAGATAACAAATACCTTTTATTATATTACATAATCACCGTACGAATTTACACACGTATTTAAGTGTAAATAAGTGTAAATACACTTATTTTTATCGCTCGAATATTTTCGCGGCGTTGCCAAATCTCCTCTTCCATATCCGAATCAACGAAATATACAGGTATAAATTAAAATACTTTGAATAATGTATTTGTCTACATTATCATTTAGAACTCTCCAGAACCATTTAGAACTATCTAGAACCGTTTAAAACGGTCCAAAAATATTCAAAAATTTCTATAATATAATCATTTAGAATGCTCCATAATAATTTAGAACTCTCCAGAACCATTTAGAGCTATCTAGAACCGTTTAAAACGGTCCAAAAATATTCAAAAATTTCTATAATATAATCATTTAGAATGCTCCATAATAATTTAGAACTCTCCAGAACCATTTAGAACTATCTAGAACCGTTTAAAACGGTCCAAAAATATTCAAAAATTTCTATAATATAATCATTTAGAATGCTCCATAATAATTTAGAACTCTCCAGAACCATTTAGAACTATCTAGAACAGTTTAAAACGGTCCAAAAATATTCAAAAATTTCTATAATATAATCATTTAGAATGCTCCATAATAATTTAGAACTCTCCAGAACCATTTAGAACTATCTAGAACAGTTTAAAACGGTCCAAAAATATTCAAAAATTTCTATAATATAATCATTTAGAATGCTCCATAATAATTTAGAACTCTCCAGAACCATTTAGAGCTATCTAGAACCGTTTAAAACGGTCCAAAAATATTCAAAAATTTCTATATAATCATTTAGAATGCTCCATAATAATTTAGAACTCTCCAGAACCATTTAGAACTATCTAGAACCGATTAAAACGGTCCAAAAATATTCAAAAATTTCTATATAATCATTTAGAATGCTCCATAATAATTTAGAACTCTCCAGAACCATTTAGAGCTATCTAGAACCGTTTAAAACGGTCCAAAAATATTCAAAAATTTCTATATAATCATTTAGAATGCTCCATAATAATTTAGAACTCTCCAGAACCATTTAGAACTATCTATAACCGTTTAAAACGGTCCAAAAATATTTAAAAATTTCTATATAATCATTTAGAATGCTCCATAATAATTTAGAACTATCCAGAACGAATTAGAACTGTCCAGAACCGTTTAAAACGATCCAGAAATATTCAGAACTGTTTTTATAATCATTTAAAACGCTCCATTTATAAATACAAATAAAAATACTTTAAAAAAATTGTATTTGACTTGTATTTTATTACTTGACTTGATAATGTATTTAATTACAAATACAAATAATTTCTTCATGTATTCAATGTATTTAAATGCATTTAAATATCTTAGTGTTAAAATAGTATTTCACCTGGATAACCTGGATTAAGTTGAAAATTGTTGAAAAAAAAATTTTTACAGCAACAATTTACAGAATTTTTTTTTCATAGGGAAAATATATTTAAGCGAGTGTTCTCAACATTTTCTCATAAAAATGTATTTAAACTTTACATAAATACATTTTTTTTTTGAATTTTGTGACAAAAATGTATTTTAAATCACATATATATATAGCTCTAACTCCAAAAAAACAAATGAAGGAGGAAGACCGAAACTAAAACGGAGTTTCTGGGGCATACGGAGGTACATGGGGGGACGTAAAATAATTCGCCGATTACGAAAATCTACCTCTTTTCTCTGGGAAAAAAACGAAATTTTCCGTAATTCGATTTTAAAAGTGAAATTTTTGACACATTTCCAAATAAATTACTTGATGGACGTTGCCCGTTCGTTTGGTTTAAACGGAACTACACCGAAATGAGAGATTTTTTTCGTTATTTAGACAATTTCGTCGTTTTTAATGGACGAGAATAAAAGAAAATGCAATAATACGCAAAAATGTACGTTTCTTGGTCGTTTGTACTTACCAAAAACGGAGAAACGATCGAATTACTTTTAAAAAAACTACACTAATGACAGCGGCGATGAACAAATTTCAAACTGTCAAAGTTGTCATTTCCGTTACTACGGGATACATTGACATTTAATTTGATGTACAGGGTGTTTTTTCATTAAGGAAATCGGAAAAATTGATATACGGGGCGTTTTTTACCTTAAATGAAAAATTATTTTCAATTGAATTGAAATATAGTACAGGGTGACTCGTATTTAAGGAAATGTTAATTATACATAAACCGAGCGAGCGAAGCGAGCGAGGATCCGGCTATATAACTGCCTTTGCGTAGAACGCCGATAGGCGTTCGAGCTGCGGGTCTATGCGGCAGAGCCCATCGTCAACTAGAGCGATTTAGTCGAGCTCGCGCAGCGAGCGAGACCTTAGTTATTTAACAGCCTTTGCGTAGGAGGCCGTTAGGCCTCCGAGCTGCGGGTCTATGCGGCAGAGCCCATCGTCAACTAGAGCGATTTAGTCGAGCTCGCGCAGCGAGCGAGACCTTAGTTATTTAACAGCCTTTGCGTAGGAGGCTGTTAGGCCTCCGAGCTGCGGGTCTATGCGGCAGAGCCCATCGTCAACTAGAGCGATTTAGTCGAGCTCGCGCAGCGAGCGAGACCTTAGTTATTTAACAGCCTTTGCGTAGGAGGCTGTTAGGCCTCCGAGCTGCGGGTCTATGCGGCAGAGCCCATCGTCAACTAGAGCGATTTAGTCGAGCTCGCGCAGCGAGCGAGACCTTAGTTATTTAACAGCCTTTGCGTAGGAGGCTGTTAGGCCTCCGAGCTGCGGGTCTATGCGGCAGAGCCCATCGTCAACTAGAGCGATTTAGTCGAGCTCGCGCAGCGAGCGAGACCTTAGTTATTTAACAGCCTTTGCGTAGGAGGCTGTTAGGCCTCCGAGCTGCGGGTCTATGCGGCAGAGCCCATCGTCAACTAGAGCGATTTAGTCGAGCTCGCGCAGCGAGCGAGACCTTAGTTATTTAACAGCCTTTGCGTAGGAGGCTGTTAGGCCTCCGAGCTGCGGGTCTATGCGGCAGAGCCCATCGTCAACTAGAGCGATTTAGTCGAGCTCGCGCAGCGAGCGAGACCTTAGTTATTTAACAGCCTTTGCGTAGGAGGCTGTTAGGCCTCCGAGCTGCGGGTCTATGCGGCAGAGCCCATCGTCAACTAGAGCGATTTAGTCGAGCTCGCGCAGCGAGCGAGACCTTAGTTATTTAACAGCCTTTGCGTAGGAGGCTGTTAGGCCTCCGAGCTGCGGGTCTATGCGGCAGAGCCCATCGTCAACTAGAGCGATTTAGTCGAGCTCGCGCAGCGAGCGAGACCTTAGTTATTTAACAGCCTTTGCGTAGGAGGCTGTTAGGCCTCCGAGCTGCGGGTCTATGCGGCAGAGCCCATCGTCAACTAGAGCGATTTAGTCGAGCTCGCGCAGCGAGCGAGACCTTAGTTATTTAACAGCCTTTGCGTAGGAGGCTGTTAGGCCTCCGAGCTGCGGGTCTATGCGGCAGAGCCCATCGTCAACTAGAGCGATTTAGTCGAGCTCGCGCAGCGAGCGAGACCTTAGTTATTTAACAGCCTTTGCGTAGGAGGCTGTTAGGCCTCCGAGCTGCGGGTCTATGCGGCAGAGCCCATCGTCAACTAGAGCGATTTAGTCGAGCTCGCGCAGCGAGCGAGACCTTAGTTATTTAACAGCCTTTGCGTAGGAGGCTGTTAGGCCTCCGAGCTGCGGGTCTATGCGGCAGAGCCCATCGTCAACTAGAGCGATTTAGTCGAGCTCGCGCAGCGAGCGAGACCTTAGTTATTTAACAGCCTTTGCGTAGGAGGCTGTTAGGCCTCCGAGCTGCGGGTCTATGCGGCAGAGCCCATCGTCAACTAGAGCGATTTAGTCGAGCTCGCGCAGCGAGCGAGACCTTAGTTATTTAACAGCCTTTGCGTAGGAGGCTGTTAGGCCTCCGAGCTGCGGGTCTATGCGGCAGAGCCCATCGTCAACTAGAGCGATTTAGTCGAGCTCGCGCAGCGAGCGAGACCTTAGTTATTTAACAGCCTTTGCGTAGGAGGCTGTTAGGCCTCCGAGCTGCGGGTCTATGCGGCAGAGCCCATCGTCAACTAGAGCGATTTAGTCGAGCTCGCGCAGCGAGCGAGACCTTAGTTATTTAACAGCCTTTGCGTAGGAGGCTGTTAGGCCTCCGAGCTGCGGGTCTATGCGGCAGAGCCCATCGTCAACTAGAGCGATTTAGTCGAGCTCGCGCAGCGAGCGAGACCTTAGTTATTTAACAGCCTTTGCGTAGGAGGCTGTTAGGCCTCCGAGCTGCGGGTCTATGCGGCAGAGCCCATCGTCAACTAGAGCGATTTAGTCGAGCTCGCGCAGCGAGCGAGACCTTAGTTATTTAACAGCCTTTGCGTAGGAGGCTGTTAGGCCTCCGAGCTGCGGGTCTATGCGGCAGAGCCCATCGTCAACTAGAGCGATTTAGTCGAGCTCGCGCAGCGAGCGAGACCTTAGTTATTTAACAGCCTTTGCGTAGGAGGCTGTTAGGCCTCCGAGCTGCGGGTCTATGCGGCAGAGCCCATCGTCAACTAGAGCGATTTAGTCGAGCTCGCGCAGCGAGCGAGACCTTAGTTATTTAACAGCCTTTGCGTAGGAGGCTGTTAGGCCTCCGAGCTGCGGGTCTATGCGGCAGAGCCCATCGTCAACTAGAGCGATTTAGTCGAGCTCGCGCAGCGAGCGAGACCTTAGTTATTTAACAGCCTTTGCGTAGGAGGCTGTTAGGCCTCCGAGCTGCGGGTCTATGCGGCAGAGCCCATCGTCAACTAGAGCGATTTAGTCGAGCTCGCGCAGCGAGCGAGACCTTAGTTATTTAACAGCCTTTGCGTAGGAGGCTGTTAGGCCTCCGAGCTGCGGGTCTATGCGGCAGAGCCCATCGTCAACTAGAGCGATTTAGTCGAGCTCGCGCAGCGAGCGAGACCTTAGTTATTTAACAGCCTTTGCGTAGGAGGCTGTTAGGCCTCCGAGCTGCGGGTCTATGCGGCAGAGCCCATCGTCAACTAGAGCGATTTAGTCGAGCTCGCGCAGCGAGCGAGACCTTAGTTATTTAACAGCCTTTGCGTAGGAGGCTGTTAGGCCTCCGAGCTGCGGGTCTATGCGGCAGAGCCCATCGTCAACTAGAGCGATTTAGTCGAGCTCGCGCAGCGAGCGAGACCTTAGTTATTTAACAGCCTTTGCGTAGGAGGCTGTTAGGCCTCCGAGCTGCGGGTCTATGCGGCAGAGCCCATCGTCAACTAGAGCGATTTAGTCGAGCTCGCGCAGCGAGCGAGACCTTAGTTATTTAACAGCCTTTGCGTAGGAGGCTGTTAGGCCTCCGAGCTGCGGGTCTATGCGGCAGAGCCCATCGTCAACTAGAGCGATTTAGTCGAGCTCGCGCAGCGAGCGAGACCTTAGTTATTTAACAGCCTTTGCGTAGGAGGCTGTTAGGCCTCCGAGCTGCGGGTCTATGCGGCAGAGCCCATCGTCAACTAGAGCGATTTAGTCGAGCTCGCGCAGCGAGCGAGACCTTAGTTATTTAACAGCCTTTGCGTAGGAGGCTGTTAGGCCTCCGAGCTGCGGGTCTATGCGGCAGAGCCCATCGTCAACTAGAGCGATTTAGTCGAGCTCGCGCAGCGAGCGAGACCTTAGTTATTTAACAGCCTTTGCGTAGGAGGCTGTTAGGCCTCCGAGCTGCGGGTCTATGCGGCAGAGCCCATCGTCAACTAGAGCGATTTAGTCGAGCTCGCGCAGCGAGCGAGACCTTAGTTATTTAACAGCCTTTGCGTAGGAGGCTGTTAGGCCTCCGAGCTGCGGGTCTATGCGGCAGAGCCCATCGTCAACTAGAGCGATTTAGTCGAGCTCGCGCAGCGAGCGAGACCTTAGTTATTTAACAGCCTTTGCGTAGGAGGCTGTTAGGCCTCCGAGCTGCGGGTCTATGCGGCAGAGCCCATCGTCAACTAGAGCGATTTAGTCGAGCTCGCGCAGCGAGCGAGACCTTAGTTATTTAACAGCCTTTGCGTAGGAGGCTGTTAGGCCTCCGAGCTGCGGGTCTATGCGGCAGAGCCCATCGTCAACTAGAGCGATTTAGTCGAGCTCGCGCAGCGAGCGAGACCTTAGTTATTTAACAGCCTTTGCGTAGGAGGCTGTTAGGCCTCCGAGCTGCGGGTCTATGCGGCAGAGCCCATCGTCAACTAGAGCGATTTAGTCGAGCTCGCGCAGCGAGCGAGACCTTAGTTATTTAACAGCCTTTGCGTAGGAGGCTGTTAGGCCTCCGAGCTGCGGGTCTATGCGGCAGAGCCCATCGTCAACTAGAGCGATTTAGTCGAGCTCGCGCAGCGAGCGAGACCTTAGTTATTTAACAGCCTTTGCGTAGGAGGCTGTTAGGCCTCCGAGCTGCGGGTCTATGCGGCAGAGCCCATCGTCAACTAGAGCGATTTAGTCGAGCTCGCGCAGCGAGCGAGACCTTAGTTATTTAACAGCCTTTGCGTAGGAGGCTGTTAGGCCTCCGAGCTGCGGGTCTATGCGGCAGAGCCCATCGTCAACTAGAGCGATTTAGTCGAGCTCGCGCAGCGAGCGAGACCTTAGTTATTTAACAGCCTTTGCGTAGGAGGCTGTTAGGCCTCCGAGCTGCGGGTCTATGCGGCAGAGCCCATCGTCAACTAGAGCGATTTAGTCGAGCTCGCGCAGCGAGCGAGACCTTAGTTATTTAACAGCCTTTGCGTAGGAGGCTGTTAGGCCTCCGAGCTGCGGGTCTATGCGGCAGAGCCCATCGTCAACTAGAGCGATTTAGTCGAGCTCGCGCAGCGAGCGAGACCTTAGTTATTTAACAGCCTTTGCGTAGGAGGCTGTTAGGCCTCCGAGCTGCGGGTCTATGCGGCAGAGCCCATCGTCAACTAGAGCGATTTAGTCGAGCTCGCGCAGCGAGCGAGACCTTAGTTATTTAACAGCCTTTGCGTAGGAGGCTGTTAGGCCTCCGAGCTGCGGGTCTATGCGGCAGAGCCCATCGTCAACTAGAGCGATTTAGTCGAGCTCGCGCAGCGAGCGAGACCTTAGTTATTTAACAGCCTTTGCGTAGGAGGCTGTTAGGCCTCCGAGCTGCGGGTCTATGCGGCAGAGCCCATCGTCAACTAGAGCGATTTAGTCGAGCTCGCGCAGCGAGCGAGACCTTAGTTATTTAACAGCCTTTGCGTAGGAGGCTGTTAGGCCTCCGAGCTGCGGGTCTATGCGGCAGAGCCCATCGTCAACTAGAGCGATTTAGTCGAGCTCGCGCAGCGAGCGAGACCTTAGTTATTTAACAGCCTTTGCGTAGGAGGCTGTTAGGCCTCCGAGCTGCGGGTCTATGCGGCAGAGCCCATCGTCAACTAGAGCGATTTAGTCGAGCTCGCGCAGCGAGCGAGACCTTAGTTATTTAACAGCCTTTGCGTAGGAGGCTGTTAGGCCTCCGAGCTGCGGGTCTATGCGGCAGAGCCCATCGTCAACTAGAGCGATTTAGTCGAGCTCGCGCAGCGAGCGAGACCTTAGTTATTTAACAGCCTTTGCGTAGGAGGCTGTTAGGCCTCCGAGCTGCGGGTCTATGCGGCAGAGCCCATCGTCAACTAGAGCGATTTAGTCGAGCTCGCGCAGCGAGCGAGACCTTAGTTATTTAACAGCCTTTGCGTAGGAGGCCGTTAGGCCTCCGAGCTGCGGGTCTATGCGGCAGAGCCCATCGTCAACTAGAGCGATTTAGTCGAGCTCGCGCAGCGAGCGAGACCTTAGTTATTTAACAGCCTTTGCGTAGGAGGCCGTTAGGCCTCCGAGCTGCGGGTCTATGCGGCAGAGCCCATCGTCAACTAGAGCGATTTAGTCGAGCTCGCGCAGCGAGCGAGACCTTAGTTATTTAACAGCCTTTGCGTAGGAGGCCGTTAGGCCTCCGAGCTGCGGGTCTATGCGGCAGAGCCCATCGTCAACTAGAGCGATTTAGTCGAGCTCGCGCAGCGAGCGAGACCTTAGTTATTTAACAGCCTTTGCGTAGGAGGCCGTTAGGCCTCCGAGCTGCGGGTCTATGCGGCAGAGCCCATCGTCAACTAGAGCGATTTAGTCGAGCTCGCGCAGCGAGCGAGACCTTAGTTATTTAACAGCCTTTGCGTAGGAGGCCGTTAGGCCTCCGAGCTGCGGGTCTATGCGGCAGAGCCCATCGTCAACTAGAGCGATTTAGTCGAGCTCGCGCAGCGAGCGAGACCTTAGTTATTTAACAGCCTTTGCGTAGGAGGCCGTTAGGCCTCCGAGCTGCGGGTCTATGCGGCAGAGCCCATCGTCAACTAGAGCGATTTAGTCGAGCTCGCGCAGCGAGCGAGACCTTAGTTATTTAACAGCCTTTGCGTAGGAGGCCGTTAGGCCTCCGAGCTGCGGGTCTATGCGGCAGAGCCCATCGTCAACTAGAGCGATTTAGTCGAGCTCGCGCAGCGAGCGAGACCTTAGTTATTTAACAGCCTTTGCGTAGGAGGCGTTAGGCCTCCGAGCTGCGGGTCTATGCGGCAGAGCCCATCGTCAACTAGAGCGATTTAGTCGAGCTCGCGCAGCGAGCGAGACCTTAGTTATTTAACAGCCTTTGCGTAGGAGGCTGTTAGGCCTCCGAGCTGCGGGTCTATGCGGCAGAGCCCATCGTCAACTAGAGCGATTTAGTCGAGCTCGCGCAGCGAGCGAGACCTTAGTTATTTAACAGCCTTTGCGTAGGAGGCTGTTAGGCCTCCGAGCTGCGGGTCTATGCGGCAGAGCCCATCGTCAACTAGAGCGATTTAGTCGAGCTCGCGCAGCGAGCGAGACCTTAGTTATTTAACAGCCTTTGCGTAGGAGGCTGTTAGGCCTCCGAGCTGCGGGTCTATGCGGCAGAGCCCATCGTCAACTAGAGCGATTTAGTCGAGCTCGCGCAGCGAGCGAGACCTTAGTTATTTAACAGCCTTTGCGTAGGAGGCTGTTAGGCCTCCGAGCTGCGGGTCTATGCGGCAGAGCCCATCGTCAACTAGAGCGATTTAGTCGAGCTCGCGCAGCGAGCGAGACCTTAGTTATTTAACAGCCTTTGCGTAGGAGGCTGTTAGGCCTCCGAGCTGCGGGTCTATGCGGCAGAGCCCATCGTCAACTAGAGCGATTTAGTCGAGCTCGCGCAGCGAGCGAGACCTTAGTTATTTAACAGCCTTTGCGTAGGAGGCTGTTAGGCCTCCGAGCTGCGGGTCTATGCGGCAGAGCCCATCGTCAACTAGAGCGATTTAGTCGAGCTCGCGCAGCGAGCGAGACCTTAGTTATTTAACAGCCTTTGCGTAGGAGGCTGTTAGGCCTCCGAGCTGCGGGTCTATGCGGCAGAGCCCATCGTCAACTAGAGCGATTTAGTCGAGCTCGCGCAGCGAGCGAGACCTTAGTTATTTAACAGCCTTTGCGTAGGAGGCTGTTAGGCCTCCGAGCTGCGGGTCTATGCGGCAGAGCCCATCGTCAACTAGAGCGATTTAGTCGAGCTCGCGCAGCGAGCGAGACCTTAGTTATTTAACAGCCTTTGCGTAGGAGGCTGTTAGGCCTCCGAGCTGCGGGTCTATGCGGCAGAGCCCATCGTCAACTAGAGCGATTTAGTCGAGCTCGCGCAGCGAGCGAGACCTTAGTTATTTAACAGCCTTTGCGTAGGAGGCTGTTAGGCCTCCGAGCTGCGGGTCTATGCGGCAGAGCCCATCGTCAACTAGAGCGATTTAGTCGAGCTCGCGCAGCGAGCGAGACCTTAGTTATTTAACAGCCTTTGCGTAGGAGGCTGTTAGGCCTCCGAGCTGCGGGTCTATGCGGCAGAGCCCATCGTCAACTAGAGCGATTTAGTCGAGCTCGCGCAGCGAGCGAGACCTTAGTTATTTAACAGCCTTTGCGTAGGAGGCTGTTAGGCCTCCGAGCTGCGGGTCTATGCGGCAGAGCCCATCGTCAACTAGAGCGATTTAGTCGAGCTCGCGCAGCGAGCGAGACCTTAGTTATTTAACAGCCTTTGCGTAGGAGGCCGTTAGGCCTCCGAGCTGCGGGTCTATGCGGCAGAGCCCATCGTCAACTAGAGCGATTTAGTCGAGCTCGCGCAGCGAGCGAGACCTTAGTTATTTAACAGCCTTTGCGTAGGAGGCCGTTAGGCCTCCGAGCTGCGGGTCTATGCGGCAGAGCCCATCGTCAACTAGAGCGATTTAGTCGAGCTCGCGCAGCGAGCGAGACCTTAGTTATTTAACAGCCTTTGCGTAGGAGGCTGTTAGGCCTCCGAGCTGCGGGTCTATGCGGCAGAGCCCATCGTCAACTAGAGCGATTTAGTCGAGCTCGCGCAGCGAGCGAGACCTTAGTTATTTAACAGCCTTTGCGTAGGAGGCTGTTAGGCCTCCGAGCTGCGGGTCTATGCGGCAGAGCCCATCGTCAACTAGAGCGATTTAGTCGAGCTCGCGCAGCGAGCGAGACCTTAGTTATTTAACAGCCTTTGCGTAGGAGGCCGTTAGGCCTCCGAGCTGCGGGTCTATGCGGCAGAGCCCATCGTCAACTAGAGCGATTTAGTCGAGCTCGCGCAGCGAGCGAGACCTTAGTTATTTAACAGCCTTTGCGTAGGAGGCCGTTAGGCCTCCGAGCTGCGGGTCTATGCGGCAGAGCCCATCGTTATAACTAGAGCGATTTAAGTCGAGCTCGCGCAGCGAGCGAGACCTTAGTTATTTAACAGCCTTTGCGTAGGAGGCCGTTAGGCCTCCGAGCTGCGGGTCTATGCGGCAGAGCCCATCGTCAACTAGAGCGATTTAGTCGAGCTCGCGCAGCGAGCGAGACCTTAGTTATTTAACAGCCTTTGCGTAGGAGGCTGTTAGGCCTCCGAGCTGCGGGTCTATGCGGCAGAGCCCATCGTCAACTAGAGCGATTTAGTCGAGCTCGCGCAGCGAGCGAGACCTTAGTTATTTAACAGCCTTTGCGTAGGAGGCCGTTAGGCCTCCGAGCTGCGGGTCTATGCGGCAGAGCCCATCGTCAACTAGAGCGATTTAGTCGAGCTCGCGCAGCGAGCGAGACCTTAGTTATTTAACAGCCTTTGCGTAGGAGGCCGTTAGGCCTCCGAGCTGCGGGTCTATGCGGCAGAGCCCATCGTCAACTAGAGCGATTTAGTCGAGCTCGCGCAGCGAGCGAGACCTTAGTTATTTAACAGCCTTTGCGTAGGAGGCCGTTAGGCCTCCGAGCTGCGGGTCTATGCGGCAGAGCCCATCGTTATAACTAGAGCGATTTAGTCGAGCTCGCGCAGCGAGCGAGACCTTAGTTGTTTAACAGCCTTTGCGTAGGAGGCCGTCAGGCCTCCGAGCTGCGGGTCTATGCGGCAGAGCCCATCGTTAACTAGAGCGATTTAGTCGAGCTCGCGCAGCGAGCGAGACCTTAGTTATTTAACAGCCTTTGCGTAGGAGGCCGTTAGGCCTCCGAGCTGCGGGTCTATGCGGCAGAGCCCATCGTTATAACTAGAGCGATTTAGTCGAGCTCGCGCAGCGAGCGAGGCCTTAGTTGTTTAACAGCCTTTGCGTAGGAGGCCGTTAGGCCTCCGAGCTGCGGGTCTATGCGGCAGAGCCCATCGTTAACTAGAGCGATTTAGTCGAGCTCGCGCAGCGAGCGAGACCTTAGTTATTTAACAGCCTTTGCGTAGGAGGCTGTTAGGCCTCCGAGCTGCGGGTCCTATGCGGCAGAGCCCATCGTCAACTAGAGCGATTTAGT
>OU900107.1:4500989-4545354 GCA_918026865.1 Phyllotreta striolata
AACGCTCCAGAACCATTTAGAACTCATGTAGAACCATTTAGAACTCATGTAGAACCATTTAAAACGCTCCAGAACCATTTAAAACGATCCAGAACCATTTAGAACTCATGTAGAACCATTCAGAACGCTTCAGAACCATTTAAAACTCATGTAGAACCATTCAGAACTCTTCTAGAACCATTCAAAACTCTTCTAGAACCATTCAGAACTATTCTAGAACCATTCAAACGCTCCAGAACCACTCAGACCTCTTCTAGAACCATTGCCAACGCTCCAGAACCACTCAGACCTCTTCTAGAACCATTCCCAACGCTCCGGAACCATTTAGAACGTTTCAGAACAATTTAGAACCATTTAGAACTAACCTTCCACCAGCGATATCTTCAAAGGTTCCGGCCTCATCGTCGACAGAACCTCCCCTTGGGGTGAAACAAAATACACCCTCACATTCTCATGCTGATACACGATCTTCTCCAGATCTGCTCCAGATCTTCTCCAGAATCATTTAGAACTTTTTAGAATGCTTCAGAGCCATTTAGAACTCATGTAGAACCATTCAGAACTCATCTAGAACCATTCAAACTCATATAAAACCATTCAGAACGCTCCAGAACTATTTAGAACTCATGTAGAACCATTCAGAACTCATCTAGAACTATTCCCAACGCTCCAGAACCATTTAGAACGTTTCAGAACAATTTAGAACCGTTTAGAACGTTTCAGAACAATTTAGAACCATTTAGAACGTTTCAGAACAATTTAGAACCGTTTAGAACTAACCTTCCACCAGCGATATCTTCAATGGTTCCGGCCTCATCGTCGACAGAACCTCCCCTTGGGGCGAAACGAAATACACCCTCACATTCTCGTGCTGATACACGATCTCCTCGTGCATCGTCTGATTTGGATCCAGACTCAGATCCCGAAGAGCCGTAGCCAGATCTTTGTACGTCCGAGGTCCATCTTCTGGATGTTCCAGATCTTCTGGATTTTTCGGATTTTCTGGATTTTTCGGATTTTTTGGATTTTTCGGATTTTTTTGATCTTCTGGATTATCCAGATTTTCCAGATTTTCCGGATCTTCCGAACCACTGACGGCTTGTTCGTACGAAGGGGGTTCTTCTGTGGGCGCCCGGCCTGCTTTGATGCAATTCAAGCGCTGCAAAACTTCGCTTCGCGTTTGTTTGATTCTCTGGATAATCGAACGGGCTTCGTGCCAGGTTTCGTCCGGATCGTCTGGATATCGGACGGGGATGCTTAGAGCTCGGTCGATCAGTCGAACGGCTTCTTCGTATTTGTCGATTGCCTATAAATAACGGACTGTTATATACAGGGTGTCCCAATGAATAGTGGCCAATTTAATGAGATTATTGCTCGTATAAAAATGGGCCCAAAGGCGTTATGAAAGTAGGGTGAAAAGGTCTCTTTCGGCCTGAATCATTTACGACTGTCTAGAAATATTCCGGAACGTTTCAGAACAATCTGGAACGCTCCAGGATCATTTAGAACTGATCTAGAATCATTTAGAACTTGTCTAGGATCATTTAGAAGGTTCCTGATTCACTTAGAACAGTCTAGAATCATTTAAAACTCGTCTAGAATCATTTAGAACTCGTCTAGAATCATTTAGAAGGTTCCTGATTCACTTCGAACTGTCTAAAACCATTTAGAACTGTTTAGAATCAATTAGAAGGTTTCTGATTCACTTAGAACTGTCTAAAACCATTTAGAACTGTCTAGAATCATTTAGAACTCGTCTAGAATCATTTAGAAGGTTCCTGATTCACTTCGAACTGTCTAAAACCATTTAGAACTGTCTAGAATCATTTAAAACTCGTCTAGAATCATTTAGAACTCGTCTAGAATCATTTAGAAGGTTTCTGATTCACTTCGAACTGTCTAAAACCATTTAGAACTGTCTAGAATCATTTAAAACTCGTCTAGAATCATTTAGAAGGTTCCTGATTCACTTAGAACTGTCTAAAACCATTTAGAACTGTCTAGAATCATTTAAAACTCGTCTAGAATCATTTAGAAGGTTCCTGATTCACTTAGAACTGTCTAAAACCATTTAGAATTGTCTAGAATCATTTAGAACTGTCTAGAATCATTAAGAACTCGTCTAGAATCATTTAGAAGGTTCCTGATTCACATAGAACTGTCTAAAACCATTTAGAACTCGTCTAGAATCATTTAGAAGGTTCCTGATTCACTTAGAACTGTCTAAAACCATTTAGAATTGTCTAGAATCATTTAGAACTTGTCTAGAATCATTTAGAAGGTTCCTGATTCACTTAGAACTGTCTAAAACCATTTAGAACAGTCTAGAATCATTAAGAGCTCGTCTAGAATCATTTAGAAGGTAACTGATTCGCTTAGAACTGTCTAAAACCATTTAGAATAGTCTAGAATCATTTAGAACTTGTCTAGAATCATTTAGAAAGTTCCTGATTCACATCGAACTGTCTAAAACCATTTAGAATAGTCTAGAATCGTTTAGAACTTGTCTAGAATCATTTAGAAGGTTCCTCATTCACTTAGAACTGTCTAAAACCATTTAGAATAGTCTAGAATCATTTAGAACTCGTCTAGAATCATTTAGAAGGTTCCTGATTCACATCGAACTGTCTAAAACCATTTAGAACTGTCAAGAATCTTTTAGAACTCGTCTAGAACCATTTAAAACGGTCCACATTCACTTAGAGCGCTCCATAGTCATTTAGACCGCTTTAAAACCATTTAGAGCTCAATTTTGATGACAAATTTTTGCACATTTTTTGTTACAATTTTTCCTAATTTTTTTCTAATTTTTGAACATTGTTATTTTCCACCATTTTGAACGCAATTTTTTTGCCAAATTTCGCGCATTTTTTACCAGATTTTTGCGCTTTTTAATGTACATTGGGCATTTTTTTGTCTCAATTCTTGAGCATTTTTATCACAATTTTTTGCCAAATTAATGCACATTTTTTGTTTCAATTTTTTCTAATTTTTGAACATTGTTACCCAATTTTCCACCATTTTTAACGCCAGTTTTTGCCAAATTTCGCGCATTTTTTACCAGATTTTTGCGCTTTTTAATGAAATTTTGAGCGTTTTTTTATGTCAATTTTTGAGCAATTTTTGCACTTTTTTTAAGGAATTATTTAATAATTTTTGAGCATTTTTGCACAATGTTTCTCAAATTCTTAGCAAATTTTTCACCATTTTTTTGTCCCATTTTTCTAAAATTTTAGACCAATGTTTACACATTTTGTGTTCATTTTTTTTCAATTTTTTGTTTAATTTTTGAGCATTTTTATCCCACCTTTCACCTTTGTTATAGCCATTTTTTACTATTTTTAGCCATTTTTGCGCTTTTTAGACATTTAAACTGCCTCCAACCATTTAGAACCATTTAGAACGCTTCAGAACCATTTAGATCGCTCTAGAACTGCCCAGGTTTTTTAAAACTTTTAAAACCATTTTAAAATCGACTAGGAGCATCAAAAACAGTTCAAAACGAAGCTAAAATCATTTAGAACGGTTCAGAATCATTTAGAACAGGTTCAAGACTATTTGGAACGGTCCAAGATAAACTAGAACTGTCCAGGATCATTTAGAACCATTTTAGAACCCACTAAGAGCACCCAAATTGGTTCAAATCGATGCTAGAATCATTTATAACTTTTCAAAATCATTAAGAACAGGTTCCAGATCAATAGGAACGATCCAGGATAAACTAGAACTGTCCAGAATCATTTCGAACTCATCCAGAACCATTCAGAACGCTCTTAAATCATTTTAGATTGATCCTTAGTCATTTAGAATGCTTCAGAATTATTTAGAACAGTCTAGAACCATTTAAAACGCCCGAGAATTATTTAGAATGCTCCAGAATCATTTAGAACTGTCTAAAACAATTTAGAAATGTCTAGAGCAATCTAGAACACTTCAGAACCATTTAGAACGCTCCAGAACCGTTTAGAACCATCTAAAACTAGCAAGAACGCTTCAGAATCATTTAGAACGCTCCAGAATCATTTAGAACGCTCCAGAATCATTTAGAACTGTCTAAAACAATTTAGAACTGTCTAGAATCAATTAGAAGGTTTCTGATTCACTTAGAACTGTCTAAAACCATTTAGAACTGTCTAGAATCATTTAGAACTCGTCTAGAATCATTTAGAAGGTTCCTGATTCACTTCGAACTGTCTAAAACCATTTAGAACTGTTTAGAATCAATTAGAAGGTTTCTGATTCACTTAGAACTGTCTAAAACCATTTAGAACTGTCTAGAATCATTAAAAACTCGTCTAGAATCATTTAGAAGGTTCCTGATTCACTTAGAACTGTCTAAAACCATTTAGAACAGTCTAGAATCATTTAAAACTCGTCTAGAATCATTCAGAACTCGTCTAGAATCATTTAGAAGGTTCCTGATTCACTTCGAACTGTCTAAAACCATTTAGAACTGTTTAGAATCAATTAGAAGGTTTCTGATTCACTTAGAACTGTCTAAAACCATTTAGAACTGTCTAGAATCATTTAGAACTCGTCTAGAATCAATTAGAAGGTTCCTGATTCACTTAGAACTGTCTAAAACCATTTAGAACTGTCTAGAATCATTAAAAACTCGTCTAGAATCATTTAGAAGGTTCCTGATTCACTTCGAACTGTCTAAAACCATTTAGAACTGTCTAGAATCATTAAAAACTCGTCTAGAATCATTTAGAAGGTTCCTGATTCACTTAGAACTGTCTAAAACCATTTAGAACTGTCTAGAATCATTTAGAACTTGTCTAGAATCATTAAGAACTCGTCTAGAATCATTTAGAAGGTTCCTGATTCACTTCGAACTGTCTAAAACCATTTAGAACTGTCAAGAATCATTTAGAACTCGTCTAGAACCATTTAAAACGGTCCAGATTCACTTAGAGCGCTCCATAGTCATTTAGACCGCTTTAAAACCATTTAGAGCTCAAATTTTGATGACAAATTTTTGCACATTTTTTGTTACAATTTTTCCTAATTTTTTTCTAATTTTTGAACATTGTTATTTTCCACCATTTTTAACGCAATTTTTTTGCCAAATTTCGCGCATTTTTTACCAGATTTTTGCGCTTTTTAATGTAATTTTGAGCATTTTTTTGTCTCAATTCTTGAGCATTTTTATCGCAATTTTTTACCAAATTAATGCACATTTTTTTGTTTCAATTTTTTCTAATTTTTGAACATTGTTACCCAATTTTCCACCATTTTTAACGCAATTTTTGCCAAATTTCGCGCATTTTTTACCAGATTTTTGCGCTTTTTAATGAAATTTTGAGCGTTTTTTTTATGTCAATTTTTGAGCAATTTTTGCACTTTTTTTAAGGAATTATTTAATAATTTTTGAGCATTTTTGCACAATGTTTCTCAAATTCTTAGCAAATTTTTCACCATTTTTTTGTCCCATTTTTCTAAAATTTTAGACCAATGTTTACACATTTTGTGTTCATTTTTTTTCAATTTTTTGTTTAATTTTTGAGCATTTTTATCCCACCTTTCACCTTTGTTATAGCCATTTTTTACTATTTTTAGCCATTTTTGCGCTTTTTAGACATTTAAACTGCCTCCAACCATTTAGAACCATTTAGAACGCTTCAGAACCATTTAGATCGCTCTAGAACTGCCCAGGTTTTTTAAAACTTTTAAAACCATTTTAAAATCGACTAGGAGCATCAAAAACAGTTCAAAACGAAGCTAAAATCATTTAGAACGGTTCAGAATCATTTAGAACAGGTTCAAGACTATTTGGAACGGTCCAAGATAAACTAGAACTGTCCAGGATCATTTAGAACCATTTTAGAACCCACTAAGAGCACCCAAATTGGTTCAAATCGATGCTAGAATCATTTATAACTTTTCAAAATCATTAAGAACAGGTTCCAGATCAATAGGAACGATCCAGGATAAACTAGAACTGTCCAGAATCATTTCGAACTCATCCAGAACCATTCAGAACGCTCTTAAATCATTTTAGATTGATCCTTAGTCATTTAGAATGCTTCAGAATTATTTAGAACAGTCTAGAACCATTTAAAACGCCCGAGAATTATTTAGAATGCTCCAGAATCATTTAGAACTGTCTAAAACAATTTAGAAATGTCTAGAGCAATCTAGAACACTTCAGAACCATTTAGAACGCTCCAGAACCGTTTAGAACCATCTAAAACTAGCAAGAACGCTTCAGAATCATTTAGAACGCTCCAGAATCATTTAGAACGCTCCAGAATCATTTAGAACTGTCTAAAACAATTTAGAAATGTCTAGAGAAATCTAGAACACTTCAGAACCATTTAGAACGCTCCAGAACCGTTTAGAACTGTCTAAAACCATCCAGAACGCTTCAGAATCATTTAGAACTATTTAGAACCATTCCGAACGCTCCAGAATCAATTAGAACCGTCCCGAACTAAAGATTACAGTATGAAATACCAAGTACATATTTTTTTTTCGAATAAATTTTGTATTCGTCTAATAGTACTTACTTCGTCGGGTTTTTCGCATTCTTCTAGCTTTATAGCCGCGTCTATAGCTTCTAAAGCTTCTGTTTTTTTCGATCTGATTAATTTATAGGTTTCCTCCCAGGAATTCTGTTTATTGGCGAGCATTTTCGAAAAACAAAACTCAAAACTTAACACTTAACCTACTTATCGCAAACTTCACACTGGTCAAAAGTCAAAATAGAAACTTGTAAGGTTATGTTGCCTTGGTGTTTACTTGGTTTTTTGTAATGTAACGAATCCGTGTGCACTAAAATTACGCGTTGAATGTCTTGAACTTTGTTCATGTCGCAATTAAACGGTTATCGTAATATTGTGAAATCGCTTCGGGTAAATTCGAATCTCCCGCTCGATCGGACGTTTCTAGAATGTTTCTCAAGCCGCTCCCGATTGGTCGAACGAGTTCGATACATCAAAACTTTTTGACATTTGACAGCAGTTTTTTATGTAGAAACATTTATTTATTGTAATTTTGACGAATTATTGTACGCTAACATTACGCTTTGAATCAAATTACAATTAAATGGTAATATTCGAGTAAATTTGAATCTTCTACTCGATCGGACGTTTCTAGAACGTTCACAGGCCGCTCCTGATTGGTCGAACGCGTTCGATTCGTAGATACTTTTGACATCTGACACCTAGTTTTTACGTAAGAATAAGAATCATTTATTATCGTAATCGTAACGAATTATCCTACGCTAACATAACGCTTTGAATCAAATCGCGGTTAAACGGTAATATTCGAGTAAATTCGAATCTCCCGCTCGATCGGACGTTTCTAGAACGTTTCTCAGCCCGCTCCCGATTGGTCGAATCGATACGTCAAAACTTTTGACAACTGACAGCCGGTTTTTTCATCCGGCCATTTTGCGTAAAGTCGCACGTGAAGAATAGAAGTGCTCGAAGCGAATTTCAAACGAGAAAAATGTTATCGGCCGCTCGCGCTATCAGCAGAACAGCCCTGGACTGTTCCAAATCCAATTTCCACGAAAGCGCAACGAGGAATTTCAGCCATTTTCTCGCCAAGGTTAGTCCAAATTCACCCCTTCGCACTTTCAACGTTTACCCCATTTTCCTTCACGCCTATTACGTAATTCAATCGCACTGTATTAGCACTAAGTATTTCTCGTTTTGTAGAGATCGTCCTTGTACTGTTCGGGCCCCAAATATGACGGCCATTTGCGCTACAAGTAAGTACACGCTTTTGAATCTAGTAACCTTAAAACTCGATTGAATCGCTTTAATTCGCGTCAATTCGTAGATCCGAAGGAGTCAAGGGGGCCGTGATCGGCATCGATTTGGGCACCACGAATTCCTGCGTAGCCGTAATGGAGGGTAAACAGGCCAAAGTGATCGAAAACGCCGAAGGTTCGAGGACCACTCCGTCGGTGGTGGCCTTTTCCAAAGACGGCGAACGGCTAGTCGGCATGCCGGCCAAGCGACAGGCCGTTACGAACTCGGCGAACACGTTCTACGCCACGAAACGGTTGATCGGGAGGCGATTCGAGGACGAGGAAGTGAAGAAAGACATGTAAGGGGGGGCTGCTTAGCGGCTCGTACGAAGTACAACGGATAGCGGATGGCTGATAAGAGTGGTGGAAAGAGGCCATTGTTTGATATTAATTTACGAATCGAGCGACTGCTGGATTTCGTTTATCGTGTATAGCCTTTCGCTATCCGGGTACTGTATAAATAGGAGTTTTAAAAGGACCTGTAAAGGGGGTAAATTTATGGATATATTTTACGGAAAGTATTGTGAAAAGTTCTCTCGATCTGATGATGAATGAACGCGATTTTCGAATGAGCGAATGATTTAGTTTCGGGAGGGTTCTCTAAATGGTTCAGGGGTGTTTTGGATTGTTCTGGACGGTTCTGAACGGTTCTGGAGCGTTCTAAAACGGTTCTAATTGATTTTGGGGCATTCTAGATTGTTTTAGACGTTTGTAAATCATTCTGGTGCCTTCTAAATGGTTCTAGATGAGTTCTAAATGATTCTAGATGAGTTCTAAATGATTCTAGATGAGCTCTAAACGATTTTAGATTGTTCTAAATGGTTTTAGGTATTTCTAAGTAAATATGGAACCTTCTAAATGGTTGTAGATGATTTCTAAATGATTCTGGAACTTTCTACAATGTTCTTGTAGATTTCTAAATGATTCTGGAGCGTTATAGATCGTTTTAGACAGTTCTAAATGGTTCTAGAAAGCCTAAATGTCTAGAAAGCGCAAAAATCTTATAAAAAATGTGCGAAATTTGAAATAAATGGCCTTAAAAATGGTTGAAAGTGTGGTAACAATGCTCAAAAATTAAGATAAAAAGAGCTCAAAAATTTGGTAAAAAATGCACGAAATTTGGCAAAAACTGTCGTAAAAAATGGTGAAAAATTGGGTAAAAATTAACAAAACTGATGTTTGACAAATTGAACAAAAAATGTACAAAAATTTTCCAAAAATGATTCTAAAACGTTCTAAATGACTATGGACATTATAAATTATTTTGGACAGTTTTAAATTCTTTTGAAACGTCCTGGATGGTTCTAGACAGTTCAAAACGATTCAGGCCGAGAACTTTTCGCTCTACCCTCGTATAGCCCCCACTATTCGCAAACATTTGTCCAATACTGTATTGGAATATGAAATTGAAATTTAACACGTTGACTGCCACTACAATATTCGAAATTCCCGTCTAAGAAGCCGAGTTCGTTGAATCGCACGAGATTAATACGAGATAACTCGTAGATGGCGTTCGTTTCTAGGACGGCGCGCTACGAGTTATCTCGTAGTTGGCGGGTTAGTTTTACAAATTGCAGGAAGACGAGTTTAATAGTATTCTAAATACTTGCGAATCGATTTTGTAGGTCATATGATTTTAATACGAGATAACTCGTAGATCGCGATCTTTTCTGGGACTCTCCGACTACGAGTTATCTCGTATTGATATCGTATGATGCAATGCGCTTGCGTTCTTTTCTAGGACGCCGTACTACGAGTTATCTCGTAGTTGTTATTTTTATAAATCGCAGGAAGACTAGTTAATTAGTATTTTAATTTCTAATCGATTTTGCGGATCATATGATTTTAATACGAGATAACTCGTAGCGCGGGGTCCCGGACAGGAACGCCATCATCACTACGAATTATCTCGTAGTTGGCGGATTTAAAGCACCGTTTCTAATATCTCGTATCATTTCTCACAGGAAAATCCTCTAGTACAAGATCTAAGCCAGCTACGAGATAACTCGTATTCAACTTGCGTTCTTGCCCGGGACGCCGCGCTACGAGTTATCTCGTAGTTGTTAATTTTTATAAATTGCAGGCAAACTTTAAAGCTTTAAAACACCGTTTTTAAACCGTTTTAAGACTTTAAAACACTATTCCTAATAATCTCCATTTCTATTCTCGCAGGAAAACCCTTTCGTACAAGATCTAAGCCAACTACGAGATAACTCGTAGTCATCGCGTTCTTTCCATGGACGCCTCGCTACGAGTTATCTCGTAGTTTGCGGATTAAATTCCATAAATTGCAGGCATGCTAACTTCAAAACACCTTTTTTTTACCGTTTTTAAACTATTTTAAAACATTAAAACACTATTCCTAATAATCTTATTTCCATTCTCGCAGGAAAACCCTTTCGTACAAGATCTAAACCAACTACGAGATAACTCGTAGTCATCTCGTTCTTCCCCTGGACGCCGCGCTACGAGTTATCTCGTAGTTTGCGGGTTAAATTCCATAAATCGCAGACAGGCTAACTTCAAAACATCTTTTTTTTACCGTTTTTTAAACCGTTTTAAGACTTTAAAACACTATTCCTAATAATCTTATTTCCATTCTCGCAGGAAAACCCTTTCATACAAGATCTAAACCAACTACGAGATAACTCGTAGTCATCGCGTTCTTCCCCTGGACGCCTCGCTACGAGTTATCTCGTAGTTTGCGGATTAAATTCCATAAATTGCAGACAGGCTAACTTCAAAACACCTTTTTTTTACCGTTTTTTAAACCGTTTTAAGACTTTAAAACACTATTCCTAATAATCTCCATTTCTATTCTCGCAGGAAAACCCTTTCGTACAAGATCTAAGCCAACTACGAGATAACTCGTAATCATCGGGTTCTTTCCCTGGACGCCTCGCTACGAGTTATCTCGTAGTTTGCGGGTTAAATTCCATAAATCGCAGGCAGGCTAACTTCAAAACACCTTTTTTCTACCGTTTTTTAAACCGTTTTAAGACTTTAAAACACTATTCCTAATAATCTTATTTCCATTCTCGCAGGAAAACCCTTTCACACAAGATCTAAGCCAACTACGAGATAACTCGTAGTCATCGCGTTCTTCCCCAGGACGCCTCGCTACGAGTTATCTCGTAGTTTGCGGGTTAAATTCCATAAATTGCAGGCATGCTAACTTCAAAACACCTTTTTTTTTTACCGTTTTTTAAATCGTTTTAAAACATTAAAACACTATTCCTAATAATCTCCATTTCTATTCTTGCAGGAAAACCCTTTCATACAAGATCTAAACCAACTACGAGATAACTCGTAGTCATCGCGTTCTTTCCCTGGACGCCTCGCTACGAGTAATCTCGTAGTTTGCTGGTTAAATTCCATAAATTGCAGGCATGCTAACTTCAAAACATCTTTTTTTTACCGTTTTTTAAACCGTTTTAAGACTTTAAAACACTATTCCTAATAATCTCCATTTCTATTCTCGCAGGAAAACCCTTTCGTACAAGATCTAAGCCAACTACGAGATAACTCGTAGTCATCGCGTTCTTTCCCTGGACGCCTCGCTACGAGTAATCTCGTAGTTTGCGGATTAAATTCCATAAATCGCAGGCAGGCTAACTTCAAAACATCTTTTTTTCTACCGTTTTTAAACAGTTTTAAGACTTTAAAACACTATTCCTAATAATCACATTTCTATTCTCGCAGGAAAACCCTTTCGTACAAGATCTAAGCCAACTACGAGATAACTCGTAGTCATCGCGTTCTTTCCCTGGACGCCTCGCTACGAGTTATCTCGTAGTTTGCGGATTAAATTCCATAAATCGCAGGCAGGCTAACTTCAAAACATCTTTTTTTCTACCGTTTTTAAACAGTTTTAAGACTTTAAAACACTATTCCTAATAATCACATTTCTATTCTCGCAGGAAAACCCTTTCGTACAAGATCTAAGCCAACTACGAGATAACTCGTAGTCATCGCGTTCTTCCCCAGGACGCCTCGCTACGAGTTATCTCGTAGTTTGCGGGTTAAATTCCATAAATTGTAGGCAGGCTAACTTCAAAACACCTTTTTTTTTTACCGTTTTTTAAACCGTTTTAAGACTTTAAAAATACTATTCCTAATAATCTCATTTCTATTCTCGCAGGAAAACCCTTTCGTACAAGATCTAAGCCAACTACGAGATAACTCGTAGTCATCGCGTTCTTTCCCTGGACGCCTCGCTACGAGTAATCTCGTAGTTTGCTGGTTAAATTCCATAAATTGCAGGCATGCTAACTTCAAAACATCTTTTTTTTACCGTTTTTTAAACCGTTTTAAGACTTTAAAACACTATTCCTAATAATCTCCATTTCTATTCTCGCAGGAAAACCCTTTCGTACAAGATCTAAGCCAACTACGAGATAACTCGTAGTCATCGCGTTCTTTCCCTGGACGCCTCGCTACGAGTAATCTCGTAGTTTGCGGATTAAATTCCATAAATCGCAGGCAGGCTAACTTCAAAACATCTTTTTTTCTACCGTTTTTAAACAGTTTTAAGACTTTAAAACACTATTCCTAATAATCACATTTCTATTCTCGCAGGAAAACCCTTTCGTACAAGATCTAAGCCAACTACGAGATAACTCGTAGTCATCGCGTTCTTTCCCTGGACGCCTCGCTACGAGTTATCTCGTAGTTTGCGGATTAAATTCCATAAATCGCAGGCAGGCTAACTTCAAAACATCTTTTTTTCTACCGTTTTTAAACAGTTTTAAGACTTTAAAACACTATTCCTAATAATCACATTTCTATTCTCGCAGGAAAACCCTTTCGTACAAGATCTAAGCCAACTACGAGATAACTCGTAGTCATCGCGTTCTTTCCCTGGACGCCTCGCTACGAGTTATCTCGTAGTTTGCGGATTAAATTCCATAAATCGCAGGCAGGCTAACTTCAAAACATCTTTTTTTCTACCGTTTTTAAACAGTTTTAAGACTTTAAAACACTATTCCTAATAATCACATTTCTATTCTCGCAGGAAAACCCTTTCGTACAAGATCTAAGCCAACTACGAGATAACTCGTAGTCATCGCGTTCTTTCCCTGGACGCCTCGCTACGAGTTATCTCGTAGTTTGCGGATTAAATTCCATAAATCGCAGGCAGGCTAACTTCAAAACATCTTTTTTTCTACCGTTTTTAAACAGTTTTAAGACTTTAAAACACTATTCCTAATAATCTCATTTCTATTCTCGCAGGAAAACCCTTTCGTACAAGATCTAAGCCAACTACGAGATAACTCGTAGTCATCGCGTTCTTCCCCAGGACGCCTCGCTACGAGTTATCTCGTAGTTTGCGGGTTAAATTCCATAAATTGTAGGCAGGCTAACTTCAAAACACCTTTTTTTTTTACCGTTTTTTAAACCGTTTTAAGACTTTAAAAATACTATTCCTAATAATCTCATTTCTATTCTCGCAGGAAAACCCTTTCGTACAAGATCTAAGCCAACTACGAGATAACTCGTAGTCATCGCGTTCTTTCCCTGGACGCCTCGCTACGAGTAATCTCGTAGTTTGCTGGTTAAATTCCATAAATTGCAGGCATGCTAACTTCAAAACATCTTTTTTTTACCGTTTTTTAAACCGTTTTAAGACTTTAAAACACTATTCCTAATAATCTCCATTTCTATTCTCGCAGGAAAACCCTTTCGTACAAGATCTAAACCAACTACGAGATAACTCGTAGTCATCGCGTTCTTCCCCAGGACGCCTCGCTACGAGTTATCTCGTAGTTTGCGGGTTAAATTCCATAAATTGCAGGCAGGCTAACTTCAAAACACCTTTTTTTTTTACCGTTTTTTAAACCGTTTTAAGACTTTAAAAACACTATTCCTAATAATCTCATTTCTATTCTCGCAGGAAAATCCTTTCGTACAAGATCTAAACCAACTACGAGATAACTCGTAGTCATCGCGTTCTTCCCCTGGACGCCTCGCTACGAGTTATCTCGTAGTTTGCGGATTAAATTCCATAAATCGCAGGCAGGCTAACTTCAAAACACCTTTTTTTCTACCGTTTTTAAACCGTTTTAAGACTTTAAAACACTATTCCTAATAATCTCATTTCTATTCTCGCAGGAAAACCCTTTCGTACAAGATCTAAGCCAACTACGAGATAACTCGTAGTCATCGCGTTCTTTCCCTGGACGCCTCGCTACGAGTTATCTCGTAGTTTGCTGGTTAAATTCCATAAATTGCAGGCATGCTAACTTCAAAACATCTTTTTTTTACCGTTTTTTAAACCGTTTTAAGACTTTAAAACACTATTCCTAATAATCTCCATTTCTATTCTCGCAGGAAAACCCTTTCGTACAAGATCTAAGCCAACTACGAGATAACTCGTAGCGAGGCGTCCAGGGGAAGAACGCGATGACTACGAGTTATCTCGTAGTTTGCGAATTAAATTCCATAAATCGCAGGCAGGCTAACTTCAAAACACCTTTTTTTTACCGTTTTTTAAACCTTTTTAAGACTTTAAAACACTATTCCTAATAATCTCCATCTCTATTCTCGCAGGAAAACCCTTTCGTACAAGATCTAAGCCAACTACGAGATAACTCGTAGTCATCGCGTTCTTTCCCTGGACGCCTCGCTACGAGTTATCTCGTAGTTTGCTGGTTAAATTCCATAAATTGCAGGCAGGCTAACTTCAAAACACCTTTTTTCTACCGTTTTTTAAACCTTTTTAAAACATTAAAACACAATTCCTAATAAACTTATTTCCATTCCGCAGGTAAACCCTTTCGTACAAGATCTAAACCAACTACGAGATAACTCGTAGTCATCTCGTTCTTCCCCTGGACGCCTCGCTACGAGTTATCTCGTAGTTTGCGGGTTAAATTCCATAAATCGCAGGCAGGCTAACTTCAAAACACCTTTTTTTTACCGTTTTTTAAACCGTTATAAGACTTTAAAAACACCATTCCTAATAATCTCATTTCTATTCTCGCAGGAAAACCCTTTCATACAAGATCTAAGCCAACTACGAGATAACTCGTAGTCATCGCGTTCTTCCCCTGGACGCCTCGCTACGAGTTATCTCGTAGTTTGAGGGTTAAATTCCATAAATCGCAGGCAGGCTAACTTCAAAACACCTTTTTTTTACCTTTTTTAAACCGTTTTAAGACTTTTATGCCCAATTTCACCAACATGTTGTTAGGTACTTCCTAACTAAGTAATTCCTAAGGTAGGAATTACTTAAATTGAGTACTTACCTAAATCGAGTTTCACCAACATTAGAAATCTCTTACTAAGAAATACCTAGGTAAAAATTTGATTTTGACAATTTTTTGAATTTTATTGGTAGCATTGGCTAATTTTGACGTGTAAACCGAAAAAGCGGAGATCGAAATTGAATATGTTGAGAGAAAAGAAGAGATGTTGATGATCCGGGCCATCTTTAAACTATGTTTGTTATTTTTAAATCTGCTGAAGATGTAGTCTGTACATTATTAGAAAAATAACCTTTCCGATTTGTAAAATATTTCTACATCTTCTTCTCCAGCAAAATGGATCTTTACATGCATTTGTACGGTCAATAGCTCAAAAAACTTCCTGTCTTTCAAATTAAAAATAATCTTCAATTCTTTCTAATATTTGTAATGCCGTATTTTTATATATCGAAAAAGGCGAAAAAAAAATCAGTTTCGACCAGTTTCTAAAAACTCTCCTGCCATTTTAAATTTTCATCTAAAGAGTGTAAAGACAGTCAAGACTTAAGTCACATGAAATCACATAAAAAGTATGGTTAAGTATTTCCTAAATGTTTTAGGCAAGCCCAGTGAGTTGTCCTAACTTTAGGCATTTCCTATTACTTAAATTCCATAAATCGCAGGCAGGCTAACTTCAAAACACCTTTTTTCTACCGTTTTTTAAACCGTTTTAAGACTCTAAAACACTATTCCTATTGTCCTTTTATTTTAAAATTGTCATTATCGCAGAAGGGCCGATTAAAACACAGTAGTCTTTTAAATCGAAATTTTTTATTTTATTTTAAATTCACTTTCAAAGTATTCGGAAGACACGTCTACATTAAAGAACAAAGGCTAAAGAATTAATACTACTTTTTATATAAATTCTTTTATGGAAAAAATGTCGACTCGGTCGGTATACAATAAGAAACCATACAGTTTCGTTTATACTTTTGCAAACATACAGGGAGGTGTAATTTTTGTATAATAAATATTTCTTTATTTTCAACAATTCCTAATAATCTCCATTTCTATTCTCGCAGGAAAACCCTTTCGTACAAGATCTAAGCCAACTACGAGATAACTCGTAGTCATCGCGTTCTTCCCCTGGACGCCTCGCTACGAGTTATCTCGTAGTTTGCTGGTTAAATTCCATAAATTGCAGGCAGGCTAACTTCAAAACACCTTTTTTCTACCGTTTTTTAAACCTTTTTAAAACATTAAAACACAATTCCTAATAATCTTATTTCCATTCCGCAGGTAAACCCTTTCGTACAAGATCTAAGCCAACTACGAGATAACTCGTAGTCATCGCGTTCTTCCCCTGGACGCCTCGCTACGAGTTATCTCGTAGTTTGCTGGTTAAATTCCATAAATTGCAGGCAGGCTAACTTCAAAACACCTTTTTTCTACCGTTTTTTAAACCTTTTTAAAACATTAAAACACAATTCCTAATAATCTTATTTCCATTCCGCAGGAAAACCCTTTCGTACAAGATCTAAGCCAACTACGAGATAACTCGTAGTCATCGCGTTCTTCCCCTGGACGCCTCGCTACGAGTTATCTCGTAGTTTGCGGATTAAATTCCATAAATTGCAGGCATGCTAACTTCAAAACACCTTTTTTTTACCGTTTTTTAAACCGTTTTATGACTTTAAAAACACAATTCCTAATAATCTCCATCTCTATTCTCGCAGGAAAACCCTTTCGTACAAGATCTAAGCCAACTACGAGATAACTCGTAGTCATCGCGTTCTTCCCTTGCACGCCGCGCTACGAGTTATCTCGTAGTTTGCGGATTAAATTCCATAAATTGTAGGCAGGCTAACTTCAAAACATCTTTTTTTTTACCGTTTTTTAAACCGTTTTAAGACTTTAAAACACTATTCCTAATAATCTCCATTTCTATTCTCGCAGGAAAACCCTTTCGTACAAGATCTAAGCCAACTACGAGATAACTCGTAGTCATCGCGTTCTCCCACTGGACGCCGCGCTACGAGTTATCTCGTAGTTTGAGGGTTAAATTCCATAAATTGCAGGCATGCTAACTTCAAAACATCTTTTTTTTACCGTTTTTTAAACCGTTTTAAGACTTTAAAACACTATTCCTAATAATCTCCATTTCTATTCTCGCAGGAAAACCCTTTCGTACAAGATCTAAGCTAACTACGAGATAACTCGTAGTCATCGCGTTCTTCCCTTGCACGCCGCGCTACGAGTTATCTCGTAGTTTGCGGATTAAATTCCATAAATCGCAGGCATGCTAACTTCAAAACACCTTTTTTCTACCGTTTTTAAAACCCTTTTAAGACTTTAAAAACACAATTCCTAATAATCTCCATTTCCATTCTCGCAGGAAAACCCTTGCATATATGATCTAACCTTTTCTATCGTTTTTTAAACCTTTTTATGACTTTAAAAACACCATTCCTAATAATCTCTATTTCCATTCTCGCAGGAAAACCCTTTCGTACAAGATCGTGAGAGCGTCGAACGGCGACGCCTGGATCCAAGGTAGCGACGGCAAAATGTATTCGCCCAGCCAAATCGGCGCCTTCGTATTGACCAAAATGAAGGAAACCGCCGACGCCTATTTGAATACGAACGTCAAAAATGCCGTCATCACCGTTCCGGCGTATTTCAACGATTCCCAACGACAGGCGACGAAAGACGCCGGTCAAATATCCGGTTTGAACGTTCTGAGGGTGATCAACGAACCGACGGCGGCTGCTCTAGCCTACGGGATGGATAAGACCGAGGATAAAGTGTAGGTGGTTTGGTATAGAATATGAAATTTGTTTTGGTAAACAGTGTGATGGTGGTTTTGGAATGTTGAGGATTGTTTTGGGGCGTTTTGAAGGGTTCTGGATGGTTGCGAATGGTGCTGGAGCGTTCTGAATGGTGGTGAAACCATTTGGATGGTTCTGGAGCGTTCTGAATGGTTTTTGAAGCGTTCTGAATGATCGTGGAGAGTTCTTAATGGTTGTGGAAGATTCTGGATGGTTGTGGATAGTTTTGAATGGCCGTGGAGGGTTTTGGATGGTTGTGAATGGTTCTGGAGCTTTGTGAATGTTTGTTGAGAGTTCTGGATGGTTCTAGAAATTTCCAAATGGCTGTGGACAGTTCTGAATGGTTTCTGAAGCGTTCTGAATGATCATGGAGCGATCTGGATCTGGATGGTTGTGAAGGGTTCTGGAGCGTTCTGAATAGTTTTTGAAGCGTTCTGAATGATCGTAAAGGGTTCTGGATAGTTCTGGAGTAATCTGAGTGGTCGTGGAGCTTTGTGAATGGTTGTAGAGGGTTCTGGATGGTTGTGGATAGTTCTGAATGGTTTTTGAACGTTCTGAATGGTTGTGAATGGCTCTGGAGCGTTTTGAATAACCGTGGAGTGTTTTGGATGGTTGTGAAGGGTTCTGGATGGTTCTAGAAAGTTCTGAATGGTTGTGGAGCATTCTGAATGATTGTGGATGCCTCTTAAGCGTCCTGAATGGTTCTAGATGAATTCTGATTGGTTGTGGATGGTTCTGGAGCTTAGTGAATGGTTGTAGAGGGTTTTGAATGGTTCTGAGAGTGATTAATGAGCCGGCGGCGGCTGCTCTAGCCTACGGGATGGATAAAACCGAGGATAAAGTGTAGGTGGTTTTGGTATAGAATATGAATATGGAATTTGTTTGTTGTGATATCACAGTGTGATGGTGGTTTGGGGAGGGTTGTGAATGGTTTTGGGGCGTTTCGAAGGGTTCTGGATGGTTGTGAATGGTGCTGGAGCGTTCTGAATGGTGGTGAAACCATTTGGATGGTTCTGGAGCGTTCTGAATGGTTTTTGAAGCGTTCTGAATGATCGTGGAGCGATCTGAATGGTCGTGGAGGTTTCTGGATGGTTGTAGAGGGTTCTGAATGGTTCTGAGGGTGATCAACGAACCGACGGCGGCTGCTCTAGCGTACGGGATGGATAAGACCGAGGATAAAGTGTAGGTGGTTTTGGTATAGAATGTGAATGTGGAATTTGTTTGTTGTGGTATCACAGTGTGATGGTGGTTCGAGAAGCGTTGTGAATGGTTTTTGAAGCGTTCTGAATGATCGTGGAGGGTTCTGGATGGCTGTAGAGTGTTCTGAATGGTTGCGAATGGCTCTGGAGCGTTTTGAATAACCGTGGAGTGTTTTGGATGGTTGTGAATGGTGCTGGAGCGTTCTGAATGGTGGTGAAACCATTTGGATGGTTCTGGAGCATTCTGAATGGACGTGGAACGTTTTAAATGGTCCTGCAGAGTTGTAAATGATTTCTGAAGTTCTGAATGATTGTGGATGCCTCTGGAGCGTTCTGAATGGTTTTAGAAAGTTCTAAATGGTTCTGAGGGTGATTAATGAGCCGGCGGCGGCTGCTCTGGCCTACGGGATGGATAAGACCGAGGATAAAGTGTAGGTGGTTTTGGTATAGAATATGAATGTGGAATTTGTTTGTTGTGATATCACAGTGTGATGGTGGTTCGAGAAGCGTTGTGAATGGTTTTTGAAGCGTTCTGAATGATCGTGGAGGGTTCTGGATGGTTGTGGACTGGTCTGAATGGTTGTGGAGGGTTCTGGGTGGTTGTAGAGGGTTTTGAATTGTTGTGAATGGTGCTGGGGCGTTCTAAATGGTGGTGAAACGATCTGGATGGTTCTGGAGTGTTCTGAATGGTTTTTGAAGCGTTCTGAATGATCGTGGAGAGTTCTTAATGGTTGTGGATAGTTCTGAATGATCGTGGAGGGTTCTTAATGGTTGTGGAAGGTTCTGGATGGTTGTGGATAGTTCTGAATGATCGTGGGGGGTTCTTAATGGTTGTGGAAGGTTCTGGATGGTTGTTGATAGTTCTGAATGATCGTGGGGGGTTTTGGATAGTCGTGGAGCGATCTGAATGGTCGTGGATGATTCTGGATGGTTGAGAATGGTGCTGGAGCGTTCTGAATGGTGGTGAAACGATCTGGATGGTTCTGGAGCGTTATGAATGGTTTTTGAAGCGATCTGAATGGTCGTGGAGGGTTCTGGATAGTTGTGGATAGTTCTGAATGGTTTTAGAAAGTTTTGAATGGTTCTAAGGCTGATTAATCAGCCGACGGCGGCTGCGCTGGCGTACGGGATGGATAAAACCGAGGATAAAGTGTAGGTGGTTTTGGTATAGAATATGAATGTGGAATTTGTTTGTTGTGGTATCACAGTGTGATGGTGGTTTTTGGAGTGTTGAGGATGGTTTTGGGGCGTTTCGAAGGGTTCTGGATGGTTGCGAATGGTGCTGGAGCGTTCTGAATGGTGGTGAAACCATTTGGATGGTTCTGGAGCGTTCTGAATGATCGTGCAGGGTTCTGGATAGTTGTGGAGCGATCTGAATGGTGGTGGAGGGTTCTGGATGGTTGTAGATAGTTCTGAATGGTCGTGGAGGGTTTTGGATGGTTGTAGATGGTTCTGAATGGTTGTGAATGGTAAAGGAGCGTTCTGAATGGTGGCAAAACCATTTGGATGGTTCTGGAGCGTTCTGAATGATCGTGCAGGGTTCTGGATAGTTGTGGAGTAATCTGAATGGTTTTTGAAAGTTCTGAATGGTTGTGAAGCGTTCTGAATGATTGTGGATGCTTCTGGAGCATTTGTGAATGGTTGTGAAGCATTCTGGATGGTTCTGGAGCGTTCTAAATGATTCTGAAGAGTTCTGAATGGTTGTGGAGAGCTTCAAATGGTTCTGGAACGATCTGGATGGTCGTGGGGTGTCCTGGATGGTTTTTGGAGCGTTCGGAATTTTTTTTGGACAGTTCTAAATGTTTCTAAATAATTCTAGACAGTTCATATGATTATGGGTCATTTCTAAATTATTTTGGATATTTTCAATTAGTTATAGACTGTTTTATATGTTTCTGAAGAGTTCCAAATGATTCTAAATAGTTCTAAATCATTTCAATTAGTTGTAGACAATTCTAAATTAGGTAGTTCTTATTAGTTTTAGACGGCTCTAAACGATTATGGAACCATTTAGAACGCTCTAGAATCATTAAAAACTGTCAAGAATTATTAAGAACGCTCCATAACTCCCTGCCTTACGGAACGGGATAAAACCGAAGATAAAGTGTAGGTGTATACTCTAATCTGTTCTGAATCTACTTTAAATCTACTTCGAATCCACTCTTGAATGTCAACTGAATCTATTCTAATCTGTTCTGAATCTACTTTGAATCTATTCTAAATCTACTCCTGGATGTCCCCTGAATCTGCTCTTAATCTACTCCTGAATCTACTCTTGAATGTCCCCCGAAAGTCCTCTGTTTCGGCACTGAATCTACTCCGAATGTGCTCTAAATAACTTTTGAATCTGCTCTGAATCTCCTCCGAATGTCCACTGAATCTACTCCTGAATGTCCTCTGAATCTATTCTACTCTGTCTACTCTATCTACTCTACTTTAAATCTTCTCCGAATCTACTCCAGATCTACTCTACCCCGAATCTACCGCGAGAAAACTCGTTATTGCTACCAATACTACGAGTTATCTCGTAGCACTCCAAAATCAGTCAAACTAAACCCCAATTCTCGTTTTCCAATCTTCCGAATGTTCTCTGAATCTATTCCGAATCCACTCTTGAATGTCAACTGAATCTACTCTAATCTGTTCTGAATCTATTTGAATATATTCTAAATCTACTCTAATATGATCTGAATCTACTCTTGAATCTACCCCTGAATCTACTCTGGATCCGATGTCAATCTATTCTTAAGAGTAGACTGAATATCCTCCGAACGTCCTCTGAGTCTGCACTGAATCTACTCCGAATGTACTCTAAATATCTTTTGAATCTGCTCTGAATCTCCTCCGAATGTCCACTAAATCTACTCCGAATCTATTCTAATTTACTCTAATCTACTCCTGAATGTCCTCTGAATTTATTCTACTCTGTATCTACTCTACTTTAAATCTACTCCGGATCTACTCTTGAATGTCCACTGAATCTACTCTGAATCTACTCTGAATCTACTCCTGAATCTCCTCTGAATCTGCTCTTAATCTACTCCTGAATCTACTTTAAATCTACTCTGAATCTACTCCTCAATCTACTCTGAATCTGTTCCTAATCTACTCTGGATCCGTTGTTAATCTATTCTGACTGAATATCCTCCGAACGTCCTCTGAGTCTGCACTGAATCTACTCCGAATGTACTCTAAATATCTTTTGAATCTGCTCTGAATCTCCTCCGAATGTCCACTAAATCTACTCCGAATCTATTCTAATCTACCCTAATCTACTCCTGAATGTCCTCTGAATCTATTCTACTCTGTATCTACCCTACTCTGTATCTACTCTACTTTAAATATACTCCGGATCTATTCTAATCTACTCTAATCTACTCCTGAATGTCCTCTGAATCTATTCTACTCTGTATCTACCTTACTATGTATCTACCCTACTATGTATCTACTCTACTCCGAATCTACTCCGGATCTATTCTAATCTACTTCTGAATGTCCTCTGAATCTACTCTACTTTAAATCTACTCCGGATCCACTCCGGATCTACTCTACCCCGAATCCACCGCGAGAAAAACTCGTTATCGCTACCAATACTACGAGTTATCTCGTAGCACTCCACCATCACCTAACGATTTTTTTTGCCATTTCCAGCATAGCCGTCTACGACCTGGGCGGCGGCACCTTCGACATATCCATCCTCGAAATCCAAAAGGGCGTCTTCGAAGTGAAATCCACCAACGGCGACACCTTCCTCGGCGGCGAAGACTTCGACAACGTCCTCGTCAACCACTTGGTATCCGAATTCAAAAAGGACCAAGGCATCGACATCACCAAAGACCCCATGGCGATGCAACGGCTCAAAGAAGCCTCCGAAAAGGCCAAAATCGAATTATCCTCGGCGGTACAAACCGACATCAACCTCCCCTATCTCACCATGGACGCCTCCGGGCCCAAACACATGAATTTGAAGCTATCCCGAGCGAAATTCGAAGGGTTAGTGGGCGATTTGATCAAACGCACGATCCAACCCTGTCAAAAAGCCCTCAAAGACGCCGAAGTGTCGAAATCCGACGTGGGGGAAGTCATCCTCGTGGGCGGCATGACGCGCATGCCCAAAGTACAAACCACAGTACAAGAAATCTTCTCCAAAGCACCAAGCAGATCGGTTAACCCCGACGAAGCCGTAGCTGTAGGAGCTGCAGTACAAGGCGGAGTACTAGCCGGTGACGTCACCGACGTACTACTACTCGACGTCACCCCTCTATCGCTCGGTATAGAGACACTAGGAGGCGTATTCACTAGGTTGATTAATAGAAACACCACGATACCCACGAAGAAGAGCCAAGTGTTTTCTACTGCAGCAGATGGACAAACGCAGGTGGAGATCAAAGTGCACCAAGGGGAGCGCGAGATGGCTACAGACAACAAACTTTTAGGCCAATTCTCTTTAGTAGGAATCCCCCCAGCACCTAGAGGAGTACCACAAATCGAAGTGACCTTCGATATAGACGCCAACGGCATCGTCCACGTCTCAGCCAGAGATAAAGGTACGGGGAAAGAACAACAAATTATCATCCAATCGTCGGGCGGTTTGAGCAAAGACGAAATCGAGAATATGGTGAAGAAGGCCGAGCAATACTCTAAAGAAGATAAGATCAAGAAGGAGAGAGTGGAGGCGGTGAATCAGGCCGAAGGGATCGTGCACGATACGGAGACGAAGATGGACGAGTACAAGGCGCAATTGCCCGACGAGGAGTGTAAGAAGTTGAAGGAGGAATTGGAGAAGGTGAGGGAGTTGTTGGCGAAGAAGGACGACGTGGAACCGGAGGAGATTCGGAAGGCGACGGGGACGTTGCAACAGTCGTCGTTGAAGTTGTTCGAGATGGCTTACAAGAAGGTAAATAGAAGAAAAAAGGCGATTTGATTGTTTGGTTGTTTGATGGAGTTTTTTAGGATTTCGAGTAGAGTTGAATAGGGTAGGATAAGGTAGCAGTAGGAGTAGAGTAGAGTAGGAGTTGAGTTGGTGTAGGAAAAAGAGTTAGGTAGGGTAGTAAGTGTAGTAAGTAGCAGTAGAGTAGGAATAGAAGTAGAGTAGAATAGACTGGGTGTAGAGAAGGAGTAGCATTAGAGTAGAAATAGAATAGGAAAAGGAGTAGAGTAGAGTAGAGTAGAGTAGAGTAGAGTAGGAAGTGTAGAGTTGGAGTAGGGGTAGGGTAGGATAGGGTTTTAGTATCGTTTTGGACTGTTTTTTGATGCTGTTGGTCGGTTTTAAAATGGTTCTAAATGATCCTGAACAGTTTTGAATCGTTTTGGATCGTTTTAGTCTGTTCTAAATGATTCTAGTCTGTTCTAAATGTTTCTAGTCAATTCTAAATATTCTTAAAAAATATTCGAGATGGCTTACAAGAAGGTAAAAAAGGCGATTTGAATGTTGTTTGAATTTATCGGGTAATGGGATTTCGAGTGGAGTTGGAGTAGAGTAGAAAAAGAAGCTAGAGTATGAGTAGGATAGGGTTAGAAGTAGAGAAGAGTCGGAGTAGAGATGGAATAGCATTAGAGTAGTAGTAGTAGAATAGGAAAAGTAGTAGAGTAGGAAGTGTAGTAAATAAGGTGTAGAGTTGGAGTAGGGTAGGATGGGGTTTTAGTATCGTTTTGGATTGTTTTTTTGATGCTGTTGGTCGGTCCTGAACAATTCTGAATCGTTTTGGATGGTTTTAGTCTGTTCTAAATGATTCTAGTCAGTTCTAAATAGTCTTAAAACTGTTCAAGATTGCTTACAAGAAGGTAAAAGAAAAAGGCGATTTGATTGTTGTTTGAATTTAATCGGGTGGTAGGATTTCGAGTGGAGTTGGAGTAGAGTAGAGAAAGAAGCCAGAATATGAGTAGAGTGGGATTAGATGTAGAGTAGAGTCGGATTAGAGATGGAATAGCATTAGAGCAGTAGTAGTAGAATAGGAAAAGTAGTAGAGTAGGAAGTGTAGTAAATAAGGTGTAGAGTTGGAGTTGGGTAGGATAGGGTTTTAGTATCGTTTTGGACTGTTTTTTTTTAAGTTCTGGTCGGTTTTAAATGATCCTGGACAGTTATAATTTGTCCTGGATCGTTCCAAATGATCTTAAAACGTTTCGAACGGTTTTTTTTATGATTTTGAAGAGTTATGAATGATTCTAGATTGTTCTAGTCAGTTCTAAATAGTCATGAAACTGTTCGAAATGGCTTACAATAATGTAAAAAAAGGCGATTTGATTCTTTGATGGAGTTTTTAGGATTTTGAGTATAGTAGGATAGGATAGGGTGGGTATAAGGTAGCAGTAGAGTAGGGGTTGAGTTGGTGTAGGAAAAGAGTTAGGTAGGGTAGTAAGTGTAGTAAGTAGCAGTAGAGTAGAGTCGGAGTAGAATAGACTGGATGTAGAGAAGGAGTAGCATTAGAGTAGACATAGAATAGGAAAAGGAGTAGAGTAGGAAGTGTAGTAAATAAGGTGTAGAGTTGGAGTTGGGTAGGGTAGGATAGGGTTTTAGTATCGTTTTGGATTGTTTTTTTGATGCTGTTGGTCGGTCCTGAACAATTCTGAATCGTTTTGGATGGTTTTAGTCTGTTCTAAATGATTCTAGTCTGTTCTAAATAGTCTTAAAACTGTTCGAGATGGCTTACAAGAAGGTAAAAAAGGCGATTTGATTGTTGTTTGAATTTAATCGGGTGGTAGGATTTCGAGTGGAGTTGGAGTAGAGTAGAGAAAGAAGCCAGAATATGAGTAGGGTGGGATTAGATGTAGAGTAGAGTCGGAGTAGAGATGGAATAGCATTAGAGTAGGAATAGAAAAGGAGTAGTAGTAGAATAGGAAGTGTAGTAAATAAGGTGTAGAGTTGGAGTAGGGTAGGATAGGGTTTTTGTATCGTTTCGAACTGTTTTTTTATGATTTTGGAGAGTTATGAATGATTCTAGATTGTTCTAGTCAGTTCTAAATGATTCTGGTCAGTTCTAAATAGTCATGAAACTGTTCGAGATGGCTTACAAGAAGGTAAAAAAAAGGCGATTTGATTCTTTGATGGAGTTTTTAGGATTTCGAGTAGAGTTGGAGTATAGTAGGATAGGGTAGGATAGAGTGGGGATAAGGTAGCAGTAGAGTAGGAGTTGAGTTGGTGTAGGAAAAAGAGTTAGGTAGGGTAGTAAGTGTAGTAAGTAGCAGTAGAGTAGGAATAGAAGTAGAGTAGAATAGACTGGGTGTAGAGAAGGAGTAGCATTAGAGTAGAAATAGAATAGGAAAAGGAGTAGAGTAGAGTAGGAAGTGTAGAGTTGGAGTAGGGGTAGGGTAGGATAGGGTTTTAGTATCGTTTTGGACTGTTTTTTGATGCTGTTGGTCGGTTTTAAAATGGTTCTAAATGATCCTGAACAGTTTTGAATCGTTTCGGATGGTTTTAGTCTGTTCTAAATGATTCTAGTCTGTTCTAAATGTTTCTAGTCAATTCTAAATAGTCTTAAAAATATTCGAGATGGCTTACAAGAAGGTAAAAAAGGCGATTTGAATGTTGTTTAAATTTATCGGGTAATGGGATTTCGAGTGGAGTTGGAGTAGAGTAGAAAAAGAAGCTAGAGTATGAGTAGGATAGGGTTAGAAGTAGAGATGGAATAGCATTAGAGTAGGGATAGAATAGGAAAAGTAGTAGAGTAGGAAGTGTAGTAAATAAGGTGTAGAATTAGAGTTGGGTAGGATAGGGTTTTTTGTATCGTTTTGGACTGTTTTTTTGAAACTTCTAGTCGGTTCTAAATGATCCTGAACAGTTATAGTTTGTCCTGGATGGTTCCAAATAATGTAGAAACCTTTCGAACTGTTTTTTTTTATGATTTTGAAGAGTTATGAATGATTCTAGATTGTTCTAGTCAGTTCTAAATGTTTCTGGTCAGTTTTAAATCATTTTGGAGTATTCTAGTCAGTTCTAAATGATTCTGGTCAGTTCTAAATAGTCATGAAACTGTTCGAAATGGCTTACAAGAAGGTATTGATTCTTTAATTCTCTAATGGAGTTTTTAGGATTTCAAGTAGAATTGGAATATAGTAGGATAGGGTAGGGTAGGATAAGGTAGGAATAGTAGAGTAGAGTCGAAGTAGAATAGACTGGGTCCAGAAAAGAAGTAGCAGTTAGAGTAGAAATAGAATAGGAAAAGTAGTAGAGTAGGAAGTGTAGTAAATAAGGTGTAGAGTTGGAGTAGGGTAGGATAGGGTTTTTTGTATCGTTTTGGACTGTTTTTTTGAAACTTCTAGTCGGTTCTAAATGATTCCGGACGGTTCTAAATCATTCTAAAGGCAGTTCTAAATAATTCTGGACGGTTCTAACTCATTATGGAGCGTTTTAGCTATTTCTAAAATGGTTCTAAATGATCCTGAACAGTTCTAAATGATTCTAGCACTCGTTTGTTCCCACACGAATCTATTTAATGGTACGCGTGATAGTAAAAGAGTGCTAAATAAAAAAAAAATATTCCTTATTTGCAACCCGTTTTTACGAATTACTAAAGGCGTTACTAAAAGGAAAATACATTCTTCTTTTTCTACTATCCTGGTCGGTTCTAAAATGGTTCTAAACGATCCTGGATCGTTCCAAATGTTCTTGAACCTGTTCTAAATGTTTTTGAACAGTTATTAACGATTCTAGCATCGTTTTGAACTGGTTATTGATGCTTCTAGTCGGTTATAAAATGATTCTAAATGATCCTGAACAATTATAGTTTATCCTGGATCGTTCCAAATAGTTCCAAACCTGTTTTAAATGCTTCTAGCATCGTTAAACTCATAAACCTACACAATAAACCAACACACATAAAGGAGGAGAAGAATAGGAACATTTTTTTTGTACTGGGGTACGGTGAAAAGGTGCCGTCCCGAACCGTTTAGAACAATCTAGAACGCTCCGGAATAATTTAGAACTCATCTAGAACCACTTAGAATGTTTCAGAATCATTTTGAACACTCCGTAGCCATTTACAACGCTTCAAAACCATTTAAAATACTTCAGAATCTTTTAGAATTGTCTATAACACTCCAGAATCATTTAGAACTCATCTAGAACAATTTAGAATGTCCAGATTCATTTAGAACTCATCTAGAACATTTTAGAACGTTTCAGAACCATTTTGAATACTACATAGTCATTTAGAACCCTTCAAAATCATTTAGAACCCTTCAGAATCATTTAGATCGCTTCAGAACCATTTAAAATACTTCAGAATCTTTTAGAACTGTCTATAACACTCCAGAATCATTTAGAACTCATCTAGAACAATTTAGAACGTTCCAGATTCATTTTGAACTCATCTAGAACATTTTAGAACGTTTCAGAACCATTTTGAATACTACATAGTCATTTAGAACCCTTCAAAATCATTTAGAACCCTTCAGTATCATTTAGATCGCTTCAGAACCATTTAAAATACTTCAGAATCTTTTAGAACTGTCTATAACACTCCAGAATCATTTAGAACTCGTCTAGAACAATTTAGAATGTCCAGATTCATTTAGAACTCATCTAGAACATTTTAGAACGTTTCAGAACCATTTTGAATACTACATAGTCATTTAGAACCCTTCAGAACCATTTAAAATACTTCAGAATCTTTTAGAACTCATCTAGAACAATTTAGAACGTTCCAGATTCGTTTTGAACTCATCTACAACATTTTAGAATGTTTCAGAACCATTTTGAATACTACATAGTCATTTAGAACCCTTCAAAATCATTTAGAACCCTTCAGAATCATTTAGATCGCTTCAGAACCATTTAAAATACTTTAGAATCTTCTAGAACTGTCTATACCACTCCAGAATCATTTAGAACTCATTTAGAACAATTTAGAACGTTCCAGATTCATTTGGAACCCTTCTAGAACCATTTAGAACACACCACAGTCATTTAGAACCCTTCTAGAACCATTTAGAACACACCTGAATAATTTCGAACTCGTCTAGAACTAATTCAGGACTCTTCAACTTACCCTCGTATATAAATAAAAAAAAACCAATAAATTGTATTAATAATTACAGATGGCTGCCGAACGAGAGAGCAACAGCAACCAACAATCGTCAGACCAACAACAACAAGATCAACAACAACAACAAACAACGACGGAAGAACAACAAAAGAAGAAGGAAGAAAAGAATTAGTTTTTCGCGCGAATTACCAAATATAAAAAAAAGAACAGTTCTAGTTGTGTGTAAATATAATTAAAATATGTGACGTAATATTCCGTACGGGGGCGGTTCAAAAAATACGTTTTGTTATTATTTTGTTGTTGTATTTTTACCGCCCCCCCACCCCCCTTGTAGAGAGGGATCGAATTGTTGTCTCTGTTGTTTCTCTGTTGTCTCTCAAAAAAAAGGGAAAATTGCGCGTTTGTAATTATGTATAGCAATTTTTTAGGGTTTTTTTTTGTCTCGAGAATATTTCATTTTTTGCGTAGATGTGATGTTAATACGAGATAACTCGTAGTGCGGCGTTCCGGATAAGGAGGAGGTGACTACGAGTTATCTCGTAGTGCGACGGTCGAAAGGATTTAAGTGAACGGGAGGAGTGTGTAAAAGTGAGAGCGAATGTTTAGAAATGAAATGCTCTGCTATTGTTTTTACGAAATGAGTTTATGTTTAATTATAATTGAATAAATATTTCGTATAAAATGTTTAGTTTTTTTTATTTTTCCATGTTTCTCATTTTTTCCATTTTTTTTTCACTTTCTGTTTTTTAACTTCATATTTTTTTCAATTTTTCCATTTTTTTTTTCACTTTTTCCACGTGTTTTCACTTTTCCATGTTTTCACTTTTTCCATCTTTTTTTTCACTTTTCTGTTTTTTTTTTCACTTTTTTACATGTTTTTTCACTTTTTCCATGTTTTTTTTTCACTTTCTTCCCTGTTTTTTTCAATTTTCCATGTTTTTTTTAACTTTTCCAAGTTTTTTTACTTCGGTTTTTTTTTTCACTTTTTTCCATGTTTTTTTCACTTTTACGGTCTTTCTTACTTTTTTCATGCTGTTTCACTTTTTCCATGTTTTTCACTTTTTTCATTTTTCTTCACCATTTTCACTTTTTTCATTTTTCTTCACCATTTTCACTTTTCGATTTTTTTCACTTTTTCAATTTTTTATCACTTTCCATATTTTTTTCACTTTTTTCAATTTTTTTCATACTTTCTCACTTTTTCCATGGTTTTTCCACTTTTTTCATGTTTTTCCTTTTTTTTTGTATCTATTATTTCCATTTTTCCATGTTTTTGCACTTTTTTCATGTTCTTCCTTTTTTCCATTTTTTTTTTTCACTTTTTTCTGTTTTTAATTTTTTTCCATGTTTTTTCACTTCCTCCATGTTTCATTATATTCGTGTTTGCTTCCCTATACCTAAACCTAATAGTTTTGAAGAAATAAATTTTTCATAACACTATTACATTTCTGAATTATTCTCAATTAAATAGGTTTTATAAGTTGGCCATGTAAATTGGCAAAAATATAAGTTTTATGCAAAATTTTTAATATCTTCAAACCTATTTAGGTTTAGGTATAAGAAAGTAAAAATGAACTTCTCTAATTTTTGACAGCTAATTTCAGTAAAATAGAAAAAACATTTAAAAAAAATAAAAAAATCGATATTTTTGAAGTTCAACTTTATACAATTTTCGTGCACACCCTGTATAAAATAAAAAGTTTTTCAACACAGTTTCAAATACCTTTGACCTTTCTAGTGATCATCCTACAGAAATCGTTTCCATATCTTTAAGGAGATCCCCGTAAAAAAATTATTTCTAAAGGTGTCCATCGGTAAAATTTTTCAAACAAAAATTATTAACTCAAAAAGTATGCAATTTTGAAAAAAGGATTTTAGACAAAAATATCCAAAAATTTTACGTAGATTTCGAAAATACATCAATATACAGGGTGCTGCATTTGATATAACAAAGTTGACGCCTACTTCCGGTATATCCGGAATTGCTACAACTGTCAAAATATTTTCAATAATTTCCTCTTATTGCATAACATATACATACTAAATTTTAATTTGGTACCAATTTTTAATTAAATCGGATAAGTAGTTTCCTATACAGGGTGTCTACTATAAAAACCGCCAAACTTCAGGAGGTGATTATACAAGTAATTTTGAACAAAAAATGTACTATAACACTTTTTCGAAAATTCGATAGTTTCTCTTTTATTTAACATTTTATTGTTTAAAATTTTTTTTTTTGTTTTTTTTTCCAAAAAGACCAGAAATATCACATTTATTCGTATAGTAACATTAATTTTAATCACCTCCTGATGTTTGGCGGTTTTTATAGTAGACACCCTGTATAGAGATAGTTTTATGACTCGTCGTGGGACACCCTGTATAGATTCATTTTCTAAAAATAGTAGGCTTCTGGTATCCATTTTTTGTTTCAGAGTTTTACAAGCCTACTTCGATAATGTGAAAAACGAAAAAGATAACAAATACCTTTTTATTATATTACATAATCACCGTACGAATTTACACAAGTATTTAAGTGTAAATAAGTGTAAATACACTTATTTTTATCACTCGAATATTTTCGCGGCGTTGCCAAATCTCCTCTTCCATATCCGAATCAACGAAATATACAGGTATAAATTAAAATACTTTGAATAATGTATTTGTCTACGTTATCATTTAAAACTCTCCAGAACCATTTAGAACTATCTAGAACCGTTTAAAACGGTCCAAAAATATTCAAAAATTTCTATATAATCATTTAGAACGCTCCATAATAATTTAGAACTCTCCAGAACCATTTAGAACTATCTAGAACCGTTTAAAACGCCCCAGAAATGTTCCAAACTGTCTATATAATCATTTAGAACGCTCCAGAACCATTTAGAACGCTCCAGAACCATTTAGAACTATCTAGAACCGTTTAAAACGGTCCAAAAATATTCAAAAATTTCTATATAATCATTTAGAATGCTCCATAATAATTTAGAACTCTCCAGAACCATTTAGAACTATCTAGAACCGTTTAAAACGATCCAGAAATATTCAGATCTGTCTATATAATCATTTAGAACGCTCCAGAACCATTTGGAACTCTCCAGAACCATTTAGAGCTATCTAGAACCGTTTAAAACGGTTCAAAAATATTCAAAAATTTCTATATAATCATTTAGAACGCTCCAGAATCATTTAGAACTATCCAGAACGATTTAGAACTGTCTAGAACCATTTAGAACTATCTAGAACCGTTTAAAACGGTCCAAAAATATTCAAAAATTTCTATAATATAATCATTTAGAATGCTCCATAATAATTTAGAACTCTCCAGAACCATTTAGAACTATCTAGAACCGTTTAAAACGGTCCAAAAATATTCAAAAATTTCTATAATATAATCATTTAGAATGCTCCATAATAATTTAGAACTCTCCAGAACCATTTAGAACTATCTAGAACCGTTTAAAACGATCCAGAAATATTCAGATATGTCTATATAATCATTTAGAACGCTCCAGAACCATTTGGAACTCTCCAGAACCATTTAGAGCTATCTAGAACCGTTTAAAACGGTTCAAAAATATTCAAAAATGGCTATATAATCATTTAGAACGCTCCAGAATCATTTAGAACTATCCAGAACGATTTAGAACTGTCTAGAACCGTTTAAAACGATCCAGAAATATTCAGAACTGTTTTTATAATCATTTAAAACGCTCCATTTATAAATACAAATAAAAATACTTTAAAAAAATTGTATTTGACTTGTATTTTAATACTTGACTTGATAATGTATTTAATTACAAATACAAATAATTTCTTCATGTATATTCAATGTATTTAAATACATTTAAATATCTTAGTGTTAAAATAGTATTTCAACTGGATAACCTGGATTAAGTTGAAAATTGTGGAAAAAAAATTTACAAAATTTTTACAGCAACAATTTACTGAATTTTTGTTTTCATAGGGAAAATATATTTAAGCGAATGTTCTCAACATTTTCTCATAAAAATGTATTTAAACTTTACATAAATACATTTTTTTTTTTGAAAAGTTTATCTTACATTTCACAAAAAAAAACTATTCTTGATAAAATTTTCTGCATGACTTGTATATCAACAATCAGGTATAAAATGTTTAAAAAATGGCCTTGAATATACAGGGAAAACAAAAAAGAATGATTTGGACCAAGAGATTAATATACAGTATGTAACAAATGAAAGGAATAAATTCATTATAATGAAATTGGTTAGTTTTTCGAAAAAACGCTCGGACAGGTCAATTTTGTTTACTAAAAGGGCAATTTTTCAAAAACAATTTAAGTTTCCTTCATTTACCATTCTTGGGCAGTGACGTCATTGACGATTTATTTAAATAGTAACCCCATTTTTTTATTTTGATTTTGATACATCTTGCATTTTCCTACTCGGAAACATATTATTTGCAATATCTTGCATAACAATTTTTTTGAATAATAATCAAATGGCCAACTAGATTCAAAATTCAAACCTTATTTAATAAAACTTCGATTATTTCAGAAACTACTGGATTTGGCTATAGGAAATACCTATATGGATCGAAAGAGCTTAAAAAACTGCATTGATCACTGTTAAAAAATACAGGGTGATCCATTTGAAATAACAAAGTTATGACCACTTTAATTTGGCCAAGTTTGTCAGACAATTTTAAACGCTCTGTACATGGATTCTGAAAATACAGTTTAGTTTCATTTAGAGGTGTGTCTGGACATCATCGATACTCAATTTCAACTTCTAGCTGTATTATTAACAGAGATATCACAGAAAATACATTCGACTGTTTTTCCAAAAAATATCGAAAAAATTGTAATATCTTAAAAATGGTGCATTTTTGGCATATGGTTTTATTATCAAAGTCTAGTTAAAAAAAACCATAGAATTCAAAAATGAAGTTAAAAATGTCAGTTTTCATATAAAATAACGAAGTTGGTGTCAACTTCCGGTATAACCGGAAGTGTAATCAATATGAAAATATTTTAGATCAATTCATATTATCCAAAAAATACTATAAACAAAATTTCAGATTTTTAAGTCTTTTTATTATTGAGATACTTCTAATGGACGGTTACCGTGAAAAGCCCTGTATACGTTTATGGCGTATGACTTTTTCAACTTAATTATACATTTTTTTAATAAACCAGAACGAATTTAAGAAAATTTAATGTCCATTTCGACATATTTTTTTACGATCTTTTCAAATCTGTTATTATTTTTTATGAAAGTTATTTGGTAAAAAAGTTAGCTTGCTTTTGACACATTTGTACAGGAATCCCTATTTCGCATCTTATAAATAACACAGTGTATATAGTTTATTATGTGAAATATAAGAAAAAATTTCTATTTAATTTAAATTTAAATTTATATTTATATAAATTATAAATTAAATTACTATACTGAAAAATTAACTAAATTTGGTGATTTTAATAGATTCTGGGGATATTACTAGATTTTAAAAAATTTACTAAATCTGGTGATTTTACGAAATTCTTGTAGAAATTAAAAGAAATTATAAATTATATAAATTAAATATAAATTTAAATTTAAATTAAATATTAAATTTATATTTATATAAATTGTAAATTAAATTACTAGACTGAAAAATTTACTAAATTTGGTGATTTTAATAGATTCTGGGGATATTACTAGATTTTAAAAAATTTACTAAATCTGGTGATTTTACGAAATTCTTGTAGAAATTAAAAGAAATTATAAATTATATAAATTAAATATAAATTTAAATTAAATATTAAATTTATAATTATTTAAATTATAAATTAAATTACTAGACTGAAAAATTAACTAAATCTGGTGATTTTAATAGATTCTGGGGATATTACTAGATTTAAAAAAATGTTACTAAATCTGGTGATTTTACGAAATTCTTGTGATTTTACTAGATTTTAAGAAAGTAACTAAATCTGATGATTTTAATAGATTCTGGGGATATTACTAGATTTTAAAAAAATATACTAAACCTGGTGATTTTACGAAATTCTTGTGATTTTATTTTAAATTATTTCACAGTCCGCATTTTTCTACATTTCCTAATAAACTCTCCTTCATAACCTAATCTAATGATGAAACGACGTCACGTATGACGAATTTACATTTATCCACAAATACGAAGAATTTTCGAATTTTAACCGAAGAAAATCGCTACAAAAAATCCGGCAACATCGCCGACGCGTTAAATATAGCACGTCAAACGAAAACGCGCCAGCTAGACCGCGACGCTATTTTATTTAATTTTAGTGCACAGCCTACTCGGTATCCTAGAAATAAATCGAGTAAATCGAGCCATCCAGTAGTCCGTGATCGGCCATTCCGAAAATGACGCGCAGCCTCCTTCGATCGATTCGGCTAGTCTTAGTTGTAGTTTCCTAAATTACAAAACCATCATCGCGATTCGAATCAGATACAAAAAAAAAAGATAAAGATAAAGATAAAAAATAGAAGGAGAATAGAAAAAAATAAATAAATATAATACAAGATGGATCCGGAAGCGTTCCTGGACGTCGCCAATCAGGTGGTGAAGTTGAAAATGTTCCCGTACTTCGACATAGCCCACTGCGCTCTTTGCGCTCTCTCGGTGAGAGAGGACCTCGGAAGCGGTAAGGAGATTGCGCGTGCGCAAGACAAAGATAGATAGATAGATAGAGACCGACGATAATATACGCGTAGTTGGCTTTGCTTTCGTTTCGTTTTGGCGCTGTTGCCGAGTGTCGCTGGGTTTCCTGGATTCTAGGGGGGGAAGGATCGAGAGATAGAAGTATAAGAGATAGACTAATCGTAGTTGGCTTTGCTGTCGTTTCGCTTTGGCGCTGTTGCCGAGTGTCGCTTGGTTTTCCGGATTTTGCGTTCTAAATGATTCTGGAACGTTCTAAATGATTCTAGATAGTTCGAAATGATTCTGGAGCATTCTAAATAATTCTAGATAATTCGAAATGATTCTGGAACCTTGTAAATGAATCTGGAACGTTCTAAATGATTCTGGAATGTTCTAAATGATTCTAGACAGTTCTAAATAATTCTGGAGCATTCTAAATAATTCTAGATAATTCGAAATGATTCTGGAACGTTCTAAATGAATCTGGAACGTTCTAAATGATTCTAGATAGTTCGAAATGATTCTGGAGCATTCTAAATAATTCTAGATAATTCGAAATGATTCTGGAACGTTCTAAATGAATCTGGAACGTTCTAAATGATTCTGGAACGTTCTAAATGATTCTAGACAGTTCTAAATAATTCTGGAGCATTCTAAATAATTCTAGATAATTCGAAATGATTCTGGAACGTTCTAAATGAATCTGGAACGTTCTAAATGATTCTAGATAGTTCGAAATTATTTTGGAGCGTTCTAAATGATTCTGAAGGGTTATAAATGATTCTAGATAGTTCGAAATGGTTGTGGAATGTTCTAAATGATTCAAAATGATTCTGGAGCGTTATAAATGGTTGTAGATGATTCTAAATGATTCTACACAGTTCTAAATGATTCTGGAACGTTCTAAATGATTCTACACAGTTCTAAATGATTCTACACAGTTCTAAATGATTCTAAACAGTTCCAAATGATTCTGGAACGTTCTAAATGATTCTAGACAGTTCTAAATGGTTCTAGACAGTACTAAATGATTCTGGAGTGTTCTAAATGACCATGAAACGTTCTAAATAGTTCTAAACAGTTCTAAGTGAATCTAGACAGTTTTAATAAAGCGTTTTAAATGATTATAGATGGTTCTAAATGAATCTGGATTGTTTTTAAATGATTCCCAACGATTTTTGCTTTTGTCCTGTTTTTTTTTTCATGTTTACGACTAGTTTTTGTGTTTTTTTTTTAGTTAGTTTATAGACATTTTTTAGGTTCTTAGGTAGTGAGAACTTTAGTTGGCTAAGTTGGCTTTGCTTTACTACGCGTTGTTGCCAAGTCTCGGCTCGTTTCCTGGACTATGGGGAAAAATCGACTCAATAGAAGCCTCGATAGTCGAGAGATAGAAGTATAGGAACGCTTGGTTTTCTGGATTTTGCTGGGGGCGTTGTTAATTGATTCTGGATGATTCCTGGTTGGTTGGATGATTCTGGAGCATTCTAAATAGTTATAGATAGTTCTAAATGATTCTGGGGCGTTCTAAAATGATTCTAAATGATTCTGAAGCGTTATAAATGTTTGGGGACAATTCCAAATGATTCTGGACAGATCCAAATGGTGGTTCTAATGAGCTTTTTAAATGATTTCAGACAGTTCTAAATGGTTTTAGACAGTTTTAAGTGAATCTGGACCATTCTAAATGGTTCTGGACAGTTCTAAATGATTCTAGAGCGTTCTAAATAGTTTTACACAGTTCTAAACGAATCTGGATCGTTCTTAACGGTTTTTACCAGCTCTAAATGATTCTGGACAGTTCCAAATGATTCTGGAGCCTTTTGAATGTTTCTAGACAGTTGGAGTAGTTGGCTTTGCATCGCTTATTCGCTTTATTTCGCGCCGTTGCCGAATCTTCCCGAAATTCCTAGATTCTTGGGGAATTGTTAAAAAGAAGCTCTGAATATGGACCTATAAATAATATATAGGGCGTCCAAAATGTATGGAAACGTTCGTTTTTCTGGCAAATTAAGGTCCGAATGAAAGATTGAAAAAGGAAAAAAAGGGGAAAACAGGGGAAAAAAGGGAAAAAAGAGGAAAAAAGAGGAAAAAAGAAAAAAAAAGTGGGGAAAAAGTGGAAAAAAAGAGGAAAAAGGAAAAAAAAGGCAAAAAAAAATTTGAAAAAAAGGGGAAAAAAGGGAAAAAAGAGAAAAAAATAGTGAAAAATTTGGGAAAAAAAGGAAAAAAATGGAAAAGGGAAAAAAGGGAAAAAATAGTGAACAATTTGGGAAAAAAAGGGGAAATAAATTAAAAAAATGGGAAAAAGAGAAAAAGGTCGGAAAAAAGGCGAAAAGGGAAAAAGCGGAAGAGTGGAAAAAAGGGGAAAAATTGAGGAAAAACAGGAATAAATCAAGGCGGTCTAGATAAAAATATAAACATCTTACCAAACGGCCGTCGCCAGCAAAATTTACGGTGTATTTTCCAAGGGGGGCATGATTAAAAATAGTGAAAAATTTGGGAAAAAAGTGAAAAAAAATTGGAAAAGGGATAAAAAGGAAAATTTTCTTAAAATTCAATTTATTGAAGCTACCCACTGATTTAATCTCCAGGGGTGGTGTAAAATTTGGGATAAGAAAATGGGAAAAAGTGGGAAAAAGGAAAAAATAGTAAAAATTTTGGGAAAAAAGGGGAAAAAAGTGAAAAATTTTGGAAAAAATAGGGAAAACAAAGGGGAAAGAAGAAAAAAGAAGAAAATAAGGAAAAAAGGGGATTTGGGAAAAAATTTGGGAAAAAAAGAAAAAAGGGAAAAGGGAAAAAAGAAACAAGAAAAAAGAAAAAAAAGAAAAAAGGAAAAAAGGGGAAAAAAGAGAAAAATGGGGAAAAAGGGAATAAAAGGGGAAAAAAGAGAAAAAAAGTGGGAAAAAGGGGAAAAAAGGGAGAAAAAGAAAAATTTAACTTTTTAATCTTGATTTGTGGATTCCTTATGAGTGATAATGAATCTACGACCAATTGAGACAATTAAATTTTCAAAATTTTAGCATTTTTTTGTAATAATTCTAACGGTTCCGACAAAACTTGCTTATTTGCCAGAAAATCGGCCGTTTCCATCCATACTTTTTGGACACCCTGTATGTAATAATCTATTATACCTACCTAATATCTAGTGACTTTTGAATGAAGGAAATTATATTTTGTTGTGTTAAATAAGGAGCATAATCTATTTTTTTGAACCATGAAGCTGAAACATTTTTCGAAATTATCAAAAAAAAGCTAAAAATTTGAAAATTTTATTTTTTTTAAATTCAATTTATTGAAGCTACTCACTGATCCAACCCCAGGGGATGGTGTGACACTTGGGAAAAGAAAATGGGAAAAAGTGGGAAAAAAGGAAAAAAAAATGTGAATAATTTTGGGAAAAAATAGGGAAAACAAGGGGGAAAAGAGAAAAAAGGAGAAAAGAAGGGAAAAATTTGGGAAAAAGGAGGTAAAAATGGAAAAGGGGAAAAAAAGAAAAAGGAAAAGAGGGAAAAAAAAGAAAAAAGGGAAAAAAGGGGAAAAACGAGAAAAAAGGGGGAAAAGAGAAAAAAGGGGAAAAATGGAAAAAAGGGGAAAAAAGAGAAAAAAAGGGGAAAAAATGGAAAAAAAGTGGGAAAAAAGGGAAAAAAAGGGAAAAAAGGAGCCCAAGCATAAATAAAAAGAAACTTTGACCAACTCTTAAAAAAAGAAAATTTAATTTTCACCACTGCATTCTTTTTAACAATACCTACTTAATCTAGTGACTTTTGAATTAATGAAATTAAATATTTTGTTTTTTGTTTTGTTTTAAAGGAGCCCAAGCATTTTCTCGTAAACACCCATTGGCTTGTTGGTTGTCATACATGTTGGTAGTTTTTGCTGGTGGTATGGTTGCCAATGGACTTCTCGCTGAGCCCATCATGGCCCCCTTGAAAAATACACCGCAAATTTTGTTGGCGACGGCCGTTTGGTAAGATATTTTTTTATATTTTTATCTAGATTGCCTTGATTTATTCCTGTTTTTCCTCAATTTTTCCCTTTTTTTTTCCTTCTTTTCACCTTTTTTGCCTTTTCCCCCTTTTAACTCCCTCTTCACCTTTTTTTCATACTTTTTTTCCCTTTTTTCCCTTTTTTTTTTCTTTTTCCTTTTTTCCCCTTTTCCCTTTTTACCGCTTTTTCTCTTTTTTCACTTTTTTCCTTTTTTCCCTTTTACCCTTTTTCACAATTTTCTCGTCGTTTTTTCACCTTTTTTCACAAATTTTTCACCATTTTTTTTCCTTTTTCTCCTTTTTCCCTCTTTGACTTTTTTCCCACTTTTTTCTCTTTTTTCCTAAATCTTTTCCCCTTTTTGCTATTTTTCCCTTTTTTTACCCTTTTTTTCACATTTTTTTTGTCTTTTTTTCACCTTTTTTCCCAAATTTTTCCCAAATTTTTAATATTTTTTCATTTTTTTTCCCTTGTCAAATTTTTTCTTTTTTCCAAAATTTTTCAATATTTTTTTGCCTTTTTCCTCCTTTTTTTCCTTTTTTCCCTTGTTTTCACTTTTCCAGTTTTTTCTCTTTCTCCCAAAATTTTCAATATTTTTCTCCTTTGTTTACCAAATTTTTCACTATTTTTCCCTTTTTTTCCCTTTTCCAAATTTTTCTGCTTGTTCCCCATTTTTCCTTTTTTCCCAAAATTTTCACTATATTTTCCCTTTTCCAATTTTTTTCACTTTTTTTCCCAATCTTTTTCCCTTTTTTTTTAACATTTTTTTTGGCTCTTTTCCCTTTTTTTCCTTTTTTTCACAACTTTATGCCTTTTTTTCTCCTTTTTACCCTTTTTTACAATATTTTTGCCTTTTTTCCCTTTTCTTCCCTTTTTTTTCAAAATTTTAACTATTTTCCCCTTTTTCCCCATTTTTTTACTTTTTTTAAAAATGTTCACTTTTTTTCCTATATTTTTGATTATTTTTTCCCTTTTTTCCCCAATTTTTCCTAAAATTTTCCCTTTTTTTGACCAGTTCTCCCGTTTTTCTCCCGATTTGTACTCACTTGTAGTACACCCCGTTTTCCACAGATTTTTCTTGTTCTACAACACTCTATTTTCCTCCAATTTCCCCTCTTTTCTCCTTAATTTGTACTTGCTTCTAAAACACCCCGTTTTACCCCAATTCCCCCTGTTTTCCCTAATTTGTACTCATTTCATGAACACCCCATTAACCTCCCAATTCCTCCAAATTTTCCCCATTTTTTCCCTCAATTTGAACTCGTTTCTTAAACACCCCATTACCCGCAATTCCTTCCAATTTTCCCCATTTTTCCCCAATTTGTACTCGCTTCTACAACACTCCATTTTTCCTCCAATTTCCCGCGTTTTCCCCCTAATTTGCACTTGCTTCTAACACACCCTATTTCCCTAATCTTCTTTCCCTACCCTTCTTTCCCTACCTTTCTTTCCCTACCCTTTTTTCCCTACACTTCTTTCCCTACCCTTCCTTCCCTACCCTTCCTACCTTACCCTTCCTTCCGTCCCAAACCTTCTTATCCTACCCTTCTTTGCCTACCCTTCTTATCCTACCCTTCTTTGCCTACCCTTCTTTCCTACCCTTCTTTCCCTACCCTTCTTTCCCTACCCTTCTTCTCCTACCCTTCTTTGCCTACCCTTCTTTGCCTACCCTTCTTTTTCTACCCTTCTTTTCCTACCCTTCTTTTCCTATCCTTCTTTCCCTACCCTTTCACTACCCTTCTATCCCTACGCTTATTTCCCTATGTTTATTTCCCTACCCTTCTTCCCCTACCCTTTTTTCCCTCCCCTTCTTTCCCTACCCTTCTTTACCTACCCTTCTTTCCCAACCTTTTTGTCCCTACCCTTCTTTCCTTACCCTCCTTTCTCTACCATTTTCCAAAACAACAACGGAAACAAATAAATAAATAAATAAATAAATAAATAAATAAAAAAAACCAGGTACGTGGTATTCTACACTCCGTTGGACTTGGGCTACAAACTGGCGAAATTCCTTCCGGTGAAAATCGTGTTTTCGGCAATGAAAGAGGTCTACCGATGCAAAAAGGTCTACGACGGCGTCAGCCACGCCGCCAAATTGTATCCCAACGCCTACTTGGTCATGATCGTCGTCGGTACGATCAAAGGCAACGGTGCCGGTTTTACGAGATTGTTCGAACGATTGATCAGAGGCGTTTGGACGCCGACTGCGATGGAATTCATGCAGCCCAGTTTGTAAGTGAGAGTGAGAGATAGAAAGAGAGATGGTGGTAGTTCATTTTGACGGTTTTGTCAGATTTTGACAGTTTCGACGGTTTTTGACAGTTTCGACAGTTTTTGACAGTTTCGACAGTTTTTTGAGTTTCTGCAGATTTTGATAGTTTTTGACAGTTTTTGACAGTTTGTTGACAGTTTCTGCACTTTTTGACAAATTCAACAGATTTTGGCAGTTTCTAACATTTTTGACAGTTTCACCGACCGCGATGGAATTCATGCAGCCCAGTTTGTAAGTGTGTGTGTGTGTGTGTGAGAGATAGTGGTAGTTCATTTTGACGGTTTTGTCAGATTTTGACAGTTTTTGACATATTGGACAGTTTTATTAGTTTTGACTGTTTCTACAGTTTTTGACAAATTTTTACAGTTTTAATTCGTTTTGATAGTTTTTGAGATTTTGACAGTTTTAATTCGTTTTGATAGTTTTTGAGATTTTGTATATTTTCGACAATTTTTAACAATTTCGACAGTTTTTGACAGTTTCTACACTTTTTGAGAGTTTCTTCACTTTTTGACAATTTCTACAGTTTTTAACAGTTTCTACAGTTTTTGACAGATTTTGACAGTTTCTACAGTTTTTGACAGATTCGACAGATTTTGACACTTTCTTCACTTTTGAAAAGAAAGGTAATTCGACAAATTTTGACAGTTTCGCCGACCGCGATGGAATTCATGCAGCCCAGTTTGTAAGTGAGAGTGAGAGAGATAGTGGTAGTTAATTTTGACGGTTTTGTCAGATTTTGACAGTTTCTGACAGATTGGACAGTTTTGACAGATTTGGTGTTTCTACAGATTTTGATAGTTTTGAACAGATTTTGACAGTTTCGAATGATTTTGATATATTGGATAGTTTTAATAATTGCTTCAGTTTCCTCATACTTTGACAGTCTCGACAAATTTTGACAGTTTTTGAAAGTTTCCCCAGTTTTTAACAGTTTCTACAGTTTTTAACAGTTTCTACAGTTTTTAACAGTTTCTACAGTTTTTAACAGTTTTTAACAGTTTCTGCAGTTTTTAACAGTTTCTACAGTTTTTGACAGTTTCTACAGTTTTTAACAGTTTCTACAGTTTTTAACAGTTTCTACAGTTTTTGACATTTTTACAGTTTTTGACAGTTTCTACAGTTTATGACACTTTCTTCACTTTTTGACAGTTTCTTCATATTTTGACATTCTCGACAGTTTTTAAAAGTTTTTAACAGTTTCTACAGTTTTTAAGAGTTTCTACAGTTTTTGACACTTTCTACACTTTTTGACAGTTAGTTTCTTCATACTTTGACATTCTCGACAGATTTTAAAAGTTTTTGACAGTTTCTCCAGTTTTTAACAGTTTCTACAGTTTTTAACAATTTCTACAGTTTTTAACAGTTTCTACAGTTTTTGACAGTTTCGACAGTTTTTAACAGTTTCTACAGTTTTTGACAGATTTTGGCAGTTTCGAAAGTTTTTGACATATTGGACACTTTTAATAGTTTTTGACAGTTCCTACAGTTTTTGACAGATTCGATATATTTTGAGTTTCTACAGATTTTGACAGTTTTTGATATAGTGGATAGTTTTAATAGTCCTTGACAGTTTCGACAAATTTCGACAGATTTTGACAGTTTGGACATTGGATAGTTTTAACAGTTTTTGACAGATTTCTACAATTTTTGACAGATTCAACAGATTTTGACAGTTTCGACAGATTTTGACAGATTTGAACATATTGGATAGTTTTTGATAGTTTCTACAGTTTTTGACAGATTCGACAGATTTTGACACTTCCTACACTTTTTGACAATTTCTACATTTTTTGACAGTTCCGACAGATTTTGACAGATTTGGACATTTATTAGATAGTTGGCATATTGGATAGTTTAAACAGTCTTTGACAATTTTTGCAGTTTTTGACATATTGGACAGAATTTGACCTATTGGCCAGTTTTAATAGTTTTGACAGTTTGGAGAAATTTTGACGGTTTTCTCAGATTTTGGCAGATTTCGACAGACTTTTACAGTTTCGACATACCGGATAGTTTTAACATTTTTTTCTACAGTTTCTACAGATTCTGTCAGATTCGACTGATCTTGACTTTCGACAGTTTTTAACACTTTACTTTCTTTACTTTTTGACAGATTCAAAAGATTTTGACAGTTTCGACAGACAGACAGTTTTTGAGAGTTTTGGAGTTATTGGCAGTTTTGACAGTTGTTCGACAGATTTTGACCAATTAGTCAATTTTATCAAATTTGAGAATTTTGAGAATTTTGAGAATTTTACAATTTTCACAATTTTTGACATAGAATTAATTTTTTTTAATGAATTTAGTTACACGAAAGCCTCAATGGTTGCTTCGATAATATTCATATTGGATAAAAAAACCGAATTGATATCCGCCCCACACGCGCTCGTCTACTTCGGCATCGTCATATTTTTCGTCTATTTCAAATTATCATCGATCATCTTGGGCATCCATGATCCGTTCGTACCGTTCGAGAATCTAGTGTGCGCTTTATTCTTCGGCGGAGTTTTC